>LSSN01004765.1:0-15934 GCA_001970855.1 Smittium culicis | reverse complement strand
GTTATTGAGTGCGGTGCTGCTCCGGGTGGATGGAGTCAAGTTTTGTCTGAAATTCTGTATAAAAATATTAAACAAAAAACACTGACCACAAACGGTATCTACATTTAAACTGATTTTTATTATAAATTTTTTCTAGAATCTATTCATAAATACTTCCTGCTCTAAACTACCCAAATATTTGAATTTCATAAATTTTCATCAAATCTATCTCTGTTTAGACGAAGCTGAACTTTGTGAACTTGCAGAAAATTCTATCCCCCAAATAATCTCAATCGATTTACTTTCTATGCGCCCAGTTAAAGGTGTTTCTTTCATCCAAGGCGATTTCACTTTGGAAAGCACAAAAACCCAAATTTCATCACTAATTGGCGAAAAACGAAAAGTAGGTTTGGTTTTAAGTGATATGGCCCCAAACATATCTGGAAACCGAGTTGTTGATGATGCTAGATCGATGGTCAGTCAATAAATATCCCCGCACCTTTTTTTACCTTTTATATTTCAAAATAGCATTTATCCGCATTTTTTATTCATTAAAATATTCGCCTCTTTCATTAAAAAATGCTCATAATTAGATTTTTACAATTTAATATTTTGAATCATGCTTAACTCTAATATGTTTTTACTTTCTTTGCTATTATTTAGGACCTTTGCTTGTCTGTTTTAGACTTTTCTAAAAATCACCTTGACCAAGATGGAAATTTAGTTATGAAGGTACTTTTCATTATTTTCAAAAAATAAAACGCAGTACTAATTTTTTTTCATTTCTTTCTCACACTTTCTCACTCATTACATAAAGGAAAGAAGCACATCTCTCGATTATCCTCTTTTTATTAGCTACACACTTTACTTGGATATTTAACTCCTAAACTTATATACCTAATCATTATTTCTTGATTTTTATTTAGTATTTCATGGGTGAAAGTGCGCCAGTTTTAAAAAAGAACTTGCAACTACACTTCTCTAAGGTTATCTCTGAAAAACCAAAATCTTCCAGAAAAGAGTCTGCTGAACAGTATTACGTTTGTTTAGGCTACAAAAAGGTATAACTTTAATTGATACGTTCCACGCCCTTCTTTTTTACCTAGTAATAAAACTACCGCTCTTTTTTTTTTTTAGAATATATGAGTATTATTCAATAAATTCCTCTTTGTGGTCTATAACCTTTCTCTCTTTTTAAAAAAATAAAAAGTATTTTACTCTCTCGATTTTAATTAGTGATTTAATATTTAAGCTAATCTGTCATTGATAACAATTTATTTTTTTATTTTCATAAACAGAATCAAACTTTATCATTTCATTAATATTTGAGCGATATCGTATCTTAATTAATCCAATATATATAAATACTTTATTTTAACTAATTCAACACGATTTGAATTAGTCTGGTTATCATTTATACTTGATATATCTAAATAACCAATCTAGTATTCATAATCTTTCAATATTAGGAACTAGGCCTTATCACTACGTTTTACTAAAGAGTGATTTTATTTTTTATGGAATCATCACGATTATTTTAAAAGATCAACTAAAAGGCGATAGTTACTTATTATATATTATAAAATAATTAAAATAAGAAAATTAAATATGTTTAAAAATAGATTTATTAACTTGTAATTACAATAAAAATCACCATTAATTTCCACATTATTAAATTTTTTTCCATGAATATTGAACTATGTTAAAATTTTCACATTTGATTATTCCAATTTCTTTATTCATGTTTGGATTAATCGATCTCATTTTTGTGCAATGATTAATAAATATTATACGAGGAGAGGAGGGAAATTAAGTGTTACCATATTATTGGATAATACTAAACCTAGTAGTAAAAACCAATTAAATAAATGAAATAAAATCAATTACTAAAAATTTTTATGCTATATAATGTAAAGTACATTATTGTGATATCTTTATCATCTTTTAGCAAAGGATAATGGAAACTGGTGGGCAAGACTTAGTATTTTTCCACTCTTCGTATAAAATGGACTAATCGAGCTCTAAAGAGCTCGATTAATTTTAAAATAATACTACAGTGAAGAGACATATCAGGTTACTCCAAATTTAAGATCGACTCATTCATGTTATTCGAAGAATTTCTTGTGAGTCGATAGAATGTGTCAAAGATGATATAGTTTGGCCAAAAAGCGTGTGAAACTATATCATCAGTCGGTACCCCGGCGTTTGTGGTTAAGGTAGCACCTATTGCTGTTCCTTTAGGTATTGGTGATTCAGGGTCGCGGCGTATTAAATTAGACAACGAATGGAGTTATCTTGTAATACTATCCACAGAAAGTGGCTTAGAGGTATCTTTGACAAACATTAAAAGTCTATGAAGTATCCAATTGCTATTGTTAATGCGAGTAGTTGGGAAAGGATTCAATGCCACCTTTTCCTTCTAGACCATGTACGCATTTACTGGGCATAGTATTATATTTGCATGAGTGTTGATCTGGCATGATTTTTATACTGGGAGACCGCACATTTTTTCTTTAGGAGCTATGATTATAGAATTAGCACTCATTTTTCGATGTGGCTACGTTGGTCGTCCATCCTATGGATGTCGCTGGCGCGGAGGGAGCCTGTTACTGATAACAGCCAGCAGATTTTGACTGTGATTTGCTTAATAGTGAAGGAAGAGTTTTGGCCCCATTCTCGAAAAAATTCTATAACTGGTGATATATCCATCGCCGGCCTGATGAATGATTTAATAGAAGTATCATCCAATTTCTTGATAAATTCAGAAAACATTGGATATGCAGCTAGCTCGGCTGAACTTTCTTAAAGTTGAAGGATAGCCGATTTTTAGGCTTTAATTGATCCTACTTTCAGCTTGACTACGGTGTATATTTCCGCCATATAGTTTATTATTTGTGGCGCGGAAATGAGAGTAGATATCTTGTTTGATATCCTCCGGTCTAGAAAGCGCTGGTGGATAGAACTGTACCTGAATATACGACGTACACGTCGTTTTTTGGAAAGGATAAATTCAATTGCGCGATTTCCAAGACCTTGCGTTTTGAGGAAGCGCCGCTGATCTTCCAGGCCATCAAGCTCCAGTGCTTGTTTTCCGAGAGCGGTGACTTTCCGCTTTTTAGATCCGGAACTACAGATGTTGCTTGATGAAGTGGCTGTGACATTGATAGTGACATAAGGTCTGGAAACCAGATCGCGGATTTCCACATTGATTTCACTAGAGTCATTGTACTCGCTCGCGGCGAACTTTCTGAATTACCTAGGCTATCAGATTCCGGGATGGACAGCAGTATGGATTGTCGAATCTTGTCCAGTTGTGGGTCAGGGCATTCTGTCCCAGCGCTCTGTTGTCCGGGAACCAACTGTAGTATTGATCCAGCTTCCTTTTCCGGGATGATGAAAATAGGTCAACATCGTGTGGTACATACTTCAAGTTCAGTACTGAGAATTTCTCCTGTGATACAGACCACTCAGTTTGCGCTGTCAGTCTGCTGGGGGCGTCCGCTGGATTTAGTACGGATGGAACATAGGTCACTTGTGGGCGGGTGTTGGTCTTGAGGCAGTGAGACCATATCTTTTCTGTTAATTCGAGCAGTTCCAGGGAGGTAGTGCCCCCGAATTTCTTAAAATAGGAGAGTGTGGTTGTGTTTTCTGAGTAGACTAGCACTGATTGACCCACCACACTCTCGAGCTTCAGTGCATACAACACCGTCAACAGTTCCTTTGTATTGATATGCAGCTTCAAGATCTCGAGGTTCCATATCCCTGAGTAAGAGCGGTTTCCTGCTACTATTCCACAAGCTGAGTCGCTGGAGTCGGTAATTATCTCAAGCTCTGGAGTCTCGGGCAAGAAAGAGTGACCTTTCCATGACGTTAGCTGGTTCTTCCAGAAGTACAGGTTCTGGATTGCCGGTTTCGTCAGCCTCACTATCGATGTCCATGAGTTCGATACTATCAGAGCTCTGTTACTGAGCTCTAACATTCGGCGTTGAATCAATTTCCCAGGAAGAAGGGAGACTGAAATCGATGGTTCTTGCCGATGAAGCTCGCCAGAAATCTCAATTTCTTCTGGCTATCGTTGAGCAATCTGCTGGCTTCGCGTCGGAGATCCCAACTCTTGGCGAATAGAACTTTGTGGAAAATTTCTCTCGTGTTGATCACTATTCCGAGATATGTGATCGAATGAGACAGCGTAGTAAGCAAATTATCAGGATTGACCTTGAATTCAAACACCGAGAGCTTGGAGTAGATTAAGCGCGTGTTTTTTTGGCACACATCTTTTGATTTCCCCATAATCAGCAGGCCTTCAAGGTATAACGACGCTCGAATTCCTTTCGACCTGGCCCATTCTAGAACTGGGCGGAGGATCTTCGTGAAGATCAACGGTATCAGTGACAGCCCGAATGTTAAGACGTGTAACTAGAAGCAGCGACCGTTCCAATGGAATTGGAGGTACTTTCTGCACTGCTTGTAGATCACGATATATATGAAAGCATCCTGGAGGTCTGTGAATTCAGAGAATTCTTTAAAAGGATCATTCTGCAGATGGATTTCAGCGTCTCCATCTTGAAGTTATGTTCTTAAATATTCATATTTAGCTTCTGGAGGTCGAGGACGGTTCGGAGGCCTTTTTTCTTCTTCTTTATTATCAAAATCTGACTTTAAAATCCTGTCCCCTTTGGTTGTAACTCCTCGATTGCTCTCTTGGATATCAGGGAGGCAACTTCTTTCGCCAAAACCTCGCTAGCCTCCCGTATCAGCTTTCTTTTTTACCTCCTCCGGCCGAAGTGATTCTGAGTCTGGGATCTTGAAGGGGATTCTGAATCCTCTCTCCACTACGTCCCGAACTCATTGGCTGTCCGTTATCTTGGACCATGCCGATTTGAACGTATCTAGGCAGCCCCCTACAGGGGAGCCTTTCTGGGTCTCTATTGTGGCCCCTTTCCGCGGCCTCGACCTCTCGCGCGAAAATTTGATTGGCGGTCGTGGGTCTTGTGACTGGCTTCAGCGGTGGTTGCAGCTGTGGTGCTCGGCGCCTTAACAGTATTGCTGCTGTTCGTACCCTTAGGGATCGTACTCTGCTGGAGACTGTAAAAGGGCTGGATTCGTTGTCGTTTCGTGGCAGGTTTTTTTGAAATAAGGGCCCCCAACGCCTCTTGATCCATTAGCGGTTTGAAATTGATTTGATGAGCTTGGTAGGTTTCTCAGTAAGTTAAAAGTTCTTGTGATGGCCGCCTAACCTTGCTTGAGTTACTTTGGAGGCAATTTCAGACAAGAGAGCTCTTATTGTGCTGGCGAAAAGGATTTCTGAATCTTCTGAAGTAATCATATCCTTGTTTTCTTGGATTCGGCGGTGAACGTAGTAGTCAATTGGCCGAGTTGCTTGTGCCAGGGCTAACTGTATTCCATAGATAGCGGAATCTGTTTTCTTCACTGTCCTCGACGCTTTATCGCTCAGTGGTGGCGGAGTATAGTTATTGAACTATTCTTGGGGCAAGAGTGAATTGCAACCTTGCGTTCTTCTTCAGTCAGCGGTGTTTGGAAGAAGTTTTCTCCAATCGATGGAAGCGCTTCAGTCAGCTCCGAGTATACAGAAAAGTCTGTAACTGGTATCCTAGTAGAAAAGTAAGGGTCTTCTGGTTCTTGTTTACATTCCCTTTCACTTAGGAGTTGCTGTACCAGTTCGGTTAATATTTTTATTTGGTCTTGGCCAGCGGGAGCTTGATTTTCAGTTACTTGTTCCATTGTTTAATTTCTTTGAAGGAAGTTAAAAAAAAATTTTAAATATTCTTTAGTATAAAAATTTAAAGTTGAAAATCTTTATGCTGGTAGAGTACCTTTGCGAAAGTAAAGATGGTTAGAATAACACTAACGTGTACTTTACAATATATACTATAAAAATTTTATTAGTTCATTTATTCACTCTACTTTTACTGGTTTTTAATTTTCGGTTTAATTTTATCCAATAAGATGTTAACACTTAATATTTCTCCTCTCTGAGATATAATTGTGAGAAATCAATAAATAAAACTATTAGATTAGTGTATGCCAATATTGTTGGATATGCGAGTATATCATATAATTTTGAGATCAAAAATATAACAATATATCCAGAATACGAGAAATATTGTGTTACAATAACATTGAATAATAAAAATACTAAAATATAAGTTCAAATAAATAAAAGCGAATAGTATAAACTAAAAAGCTGTTGCATTTTTTTTTTTTGGAATATACAGTAAAGTATGCACTTATAGAATTATTATCATCTTTCTGCAGAGATAAAATTGGGCTTGGTTGGTGGAACTTAATATGCCATACATGCTTATGAATTTTAAATTTTTCTTCGCTCTAAAGAGTTTGAATTATTTTAATATTGTAAACAAATAAGTGATATATAGATTTAGTCCAGAGATAGTATATCAGTTTGTAAGGTTACTATTAGAACCTTTTGAGAGTCTATATACGACTAAAAATTTTTTTTATCTGAAGTTATAAGAAAAAATATCATAAACAAAATCTACAGCACATGATGCTAGAGCTTCCCCAATAACACAATCTTTGACTTTTGGTGTTTTTAGGTCAGCTAATTAATCCACTCAGATATTTTATGTACATTTTTATGCCATCTGCTGTGAGGTTTTATTGATAATCATTCAAGTGTCTTAATCTATCGACTATTATGGTGTTTTTGGGCAAGTTAGAGCTCATTAGCAGCTCTAATAATCCGTTTTTTATATCCTCTTATTTGTAAACTGGACACAGTATTTGATCAAAGTTACGACTGTGCTGATAACATCGAATTATTAGTCATCCACGCCGCTTCAATATTTGTAATATAATCGCTAAAATATGAATTAATTGAGCTATAATTATGTTTCCTTCATTTATACGATGTAAATTTGATTTTCATTGGAACTAATTATTAATGAAAAATCAGTTCAGCTTGAACGCGGGCTCTTTATATGATAAACCCAGTGGTTCTCTCCAGTCTTTGAATTTTTTTATTAACCACTGATTTATCAATATTAGGTTAATGAGTGATTTACCAAGGAATCGCTAAAAAAAAGTGAAATTCCTTTGAAGTACTGAATGTTAAATTTTATTTTACAATTATTCACTTACGTTAATACAGCTTATTTATATGAAATTTTAGTTTAAATCTTAAGTTTTTTTCGTAGTATATTTCGTCCAGGAAATTTACTATCTGTAGAGCCAGTGTCGATAATTAAATATTTTTTCAGTTATCTGTTCTCAAAAACGATGCTGTATACAAAAGGAATCCGAGAGTTTTCTTATTTTCTGGGTAAACTAGGTCAGATACCCATAATAACTTCTTGAGACGTAAAGAAGGTTTAATCTATGAAATCTTGGGATTGATTTACATTGATGCCTCTTGTGAAATAATTGATCCTGAGTTTTAAATAAAGCAGGCTACGATTCCCGCCATAAACATTAGCTGGATTTGGTTGATAGCTACATCTAAGGATTTCGAAATTGTATTTCTATTCAATCTGCCATTTGAATGAGCCTCAAATATAAAAAAATATGATTTGCTTAGTCTATTGGAGTTAACGTTAATTTGCGATATAAAATGTCTAAATCTTATAATTTTCTGTTATTTTATTCTTCGTAGAATTATTACATCCAAAAAAGAGCATCTGATATTCATTTTGATATTGAAATTTTGATATAACTATCAAATTAATTTAGCCGATATGCAAAAAATTTCAAGTCGCTCCTCGTATATGCCATTTTTGAATTTTCAGACTTGCAGAGACAAGTAATTTTTTTTTTTTTTGCACCAGTAAATTTGAATATTTGTATACCTTGACAATTTTTCTCAGATTGTTCAGCTCGAAGAAATCGCGGATGCTAATCAGGCATCCTGCCTCTTTGAACTAGCATAAAATTGAAGGTCGACTGATTATAATAAGTTTCTAATTTCATGAGACCATTTCTACATTATACAAGGAATAGTACTTTCTTTAATGTATTATGACTATAAAGATACCCAGAAGGAATCATACTGAGATGGAATTTCTAGTAAACCTTTTTAATAATAAATGTAAATTATTCTATCACCCAAACTCATAGAGGCCATATAGATATTCGGATGAATCGTCTTTAATATCGATATCCTATTCTCTCTTTAAAATATTACTGCTCGAAATTCAGATTCAATTCTGTTTAGCACAATATTGATAATACTACCTCTATCTTTTTTTGGAATAATAAATGGACTGCTATAAAAGATGTAATTTTATTTTTTCCATTCTTTGTTTGTGTTTATATGGAATTGGAAATTGATTCGTGTTCCGCTAATGTATGAGTTGTAGCTTCAATCTCTTCTTTTGCTGAAATATGTGGTGAATCTGATGCGGCTATCGCGTTGGAAGAGTATATCAGGATGACTTCTTCAAAGCTATCAATTATTGTTAAATATTAGGATTAATTTAATAATATAAATTTCAGAATAATCAGTTCTGGCCTACAAAAAACAAAATATTGTTTTTATAAGCCTAATAAATATATTCCATCAATAGAATCTGAGCTAAGATCCATTATATTATCGTTATCTTGGTTAAATACTATCTAAAAATAGTGAGGTTGGTCTTTATATGGGCCTATTTAAGGCTTATAAAGAAAGCACTTGTGTTTTCTACTCCCTCTTCCAAATAATTTTTGTAATTTCAGCTAATCATTTCGGAGATATCTTGTATATAAATAGTCGTATTATTAAGCAGAGGCTATCTTTACTAAGATTAAATTATGTGTATCTGACTGCTGGTTTCTAATAAAAGGAAGTCGAGTTTTTGATTTTTTTTCTGGATTCTTGATTTTTATTTACGTTTCTAGTTCTTATATGGTTTATTGCTGTATAGTTTTGTATTAAATTAGCAGATGCGGCTTCCAGATAAAAAAGTCTTCTTGTTATGGTTTTCGATTATTCGCTGTTTGACTGTTGCAGCTAAATTATCCAAAAAAAAACACTCTATGCTTGAAATAATAATACTCTGGTCTTAATTAGATATTTATAGGTTTCTTGTTTACTGAAATGAGTAAAATAAATTAATTGAATGGATTATTTACCCTAATGATATATTTATTTCATAAAATGTTATTATTGCTTTCTTCAATGATGAGCTTACTCAATAATTTAGCAGGACTAACAAATATTTAATTAATACAATTCTTCAATAATTTGAATCGTTTCCTTGATTGTTTGTCCTTTGAACGATATTCAAAAGAATCGTTCATCGATTGAAGGAAAGCTTGATTTAAGATCTTGATAAACTGAAATTCCAGTAGCTGGGATCCTAGATGTGGCTTATAGTTCGTTAGGTTTATATCGAGTTATTTTTCGTCTAGTAGCATAGTGAATATGCTTGAAAGCTCTGTTTCTCTTTTCTTGGCCAGCATAATAACTCTTTTTTTTCCTTGAATCATTATAATCTTTATATTGTTAGATCTAATAATGTTTGAATTGGTGAATAGGATTCTATAAATACGCATTTTAAATTTATTGAATAAGACAGATATTAGCTAATCTTATTCGCTTTTATTTTCGAACCTTTAAATCTAAGATACCAATTGCACAATAAGGCGGTAAAGTTTAAAGAATATCCTCTTAGAGATAAAATAACTAGTATAAAAAACTTTATTGTGAAAAATATAAGCACAAAAATACATTAATGTGATTTAAATATGGGTTTATATTATCTAAATTTTCTTATAGAGCTTTATTTTTAACTTTTTATATTGAATAAGAATTGTTGTGTACCTTGAATTTTCAATGGTATTATTTATTATTTTATAAATGAAGTAAAGACATAAATTTAGTTTTAAATACCATTAATACATAAATAATTTAATCAATTCAAAATATCGTGATATATATAATTAATCTCTTGATAATTAATTATCCGATTTATTTACTGGATCATACGCACGAAACAATGGAATAAGGGTACTTTATAAAAATAATATTCTTTACAAGTATGTGGAACCTGTAACCAGATTTATATAAAATATGATTTAAAAAAATTAGTTTTTTTGACCCCTTCTTATATTTTATTCTTTAAGTCGCCAAAAAAAAAAAAAAGATTATTATATTTTTAACCTAATATAAAAAACTCTTTTATAAGTAGTTTCTAATTTCTAATAAAATAATATTTTGATCAAAATAAAAAAAGGTATATAATGTGATATATATGTGGAAGGAATTTTCTAGGCTTTTGATTTCAAAGAAAAATATAAACCTCAGCATAATATTTTTTTTCGAATAAGCTCATTAAAATATAATAATTTTTTATTGATAACATATCTATAAAAAAATTAATAAAATCATATTACAAAGAAATTTTCTATTTTCTGTTTTCTAATATAAGAAAATTATACTATACAATTTTATTGTTGTTATGAATAAAATAAACAAAATTAAAAACTACCAAAATCAGAAAACCTCATAAGTAGAGAATGAGAATTAGGTATTGAAAAAAGGAACTTTTAATCCATAAATGAAAATCTCTATCCACATTTTCATATATTAATTTTAATAAATGCTTTAAAAACCTTATATTTTTATTAAAATAAATTAAGTTATAAGCCTCAAATAAAAAATAATCTTATAGCGCCATAAGCGGTTACTTTTTCAGTAAATAGCGCGACTAATAATCCAACATAAAAAAAAGTCCCCTGAAAAATAAATAGAGTCGAAGTATCTAAACAACTCAACATATATGTCGTGGTTGACATCCACTACTTCTAAAACTGATCGAATTCTGTTATTTAAACGTATTTAGATAAATTAATTTGTATTCTTCTTGAAATTTCGCTCTTATTTTTTATTTTATACATCTGTTTGTTATTTTATGTAATTTCATGTTAGATGTATCAAAAAAATTCATAGGAATACAGTAGGATAAAAGAGGGGAAAAAACGAATATCGTTGCGGTTTGATGTCTATAATGAAATATTTTGAACAGAAGTATCAATTATTATTTGACAGCTTGACTATCTAAATTTCTCAATTAATAAATATTTTCTACAGTTGGATTATGATTTTTTTAATATTATCGAAATAGATTCTCCAGCTACTCTGATTTCTTTAAGTCTTTCACGGGCGGTAGACTGTTTATCTACAAAATAAAGCCAACCGCTTTCAATTAAAACAATTAAATTTCGAGTCTATAAGAACTATTGGCTTTTTGTTGAATAGTAGCAAATAATTTATTTCATTATTATTCACAAACGAATCAATAAATACATTTCTTCATAGAATGCTGGATGGGAAAGGGTTAATTAAAATTAATAAAAGCAATTCTGAATAAACAGTAAATAAAATCTTATAAAAAAACGATTTCTCCATCTTAGCCAATCATGATAGAATTAAATTGTAAAGCTTACGCTAAACATTAAAAACCCACCAAATTTAAATCTACCAATTCGAATAGCATTTATCCTTGGACTGAAAGCTGACTATGTTATTCCAATTAGATAAAATATATAGTATATAGCTATTTTATAAAAAATGTATGTGCCGAATACTTTTTTTTTTTCATGTTGAGCATCCAAGTTTTTTACAAACCTTTTTTTCACTTATTAGTACTGGAAATAAAACTAAAAAGAAAATAATCAACATTCATCAATTTAAATCATGAACTATATCAAGTGAATATCATTGGTAAAAAAATTGGATAGATATAATTAGTAACACCGCAATAAGATTAGTATTGGTTATGTAAAATGTGCGAAATGATAGTAATAGGTAAAACAGTATAAAAAATAAATACTTGCATCTCAAAAATTCAAAATTGAAAATTTTATAATTAAAATTCACGATTTAATTTATAAAATTTGATTAAATCGATTAGTTCAATCTTCAAAAGTAATTCGTGCTCGTGAACAATTTTTTTTTTTAAAATGAAAAAATTAGTTCAACTGAAGTAATAAAATGAGTTGAAAATATTCATACCGTTTTTATACTTGCCACAAATAAAAAATTTCGAGTTTTTATGATTAATTTATAAGTCTATAATCTATAAATAGATAATCACCTGATTTCTATATTTATTAAAACCAATGTAAATCTTTATACTTCCTTTATATGGAGGTGTAAAATCTCTAACAAGCACTGGGATTAGCTATTTGATTCAATCCGTCAAAGGTAAACCAGATTTTAGTTCCAATGCATTATCATAAAAATTATTGGCAATATCGAGGAAATTGCTGGACCTAAAAATAAAAGAAAAGATTTAAAATTAAAAAGGAGTCACAGAAGGATGATACGAAGAAAATCATATTAGAGGGAGCAAATAATCTGTTGAGATAGATCTTATTAAGTTTATAATCATTTTAAACTAAACCAGTATATATGCGATTATATATTCAGAAAAAGCAAAGAATAATATGTTGGTATCATAAATTCATAAAAAAAAAAGATATATATAAATGTGATTACATATTCAGGGAAAACAAAGAAAAATATATTCGGATCTATTAGGCGAATGAATTGATGGAAATTTATGAGTTTTAAACTCAAAATAAAAAAAATCATTCAATAGTTAAGAACAGATACCTTTTCATAATCTGGAGATGAATAATCTGGAATACGAGCGAAACCTAGTATTAATAGGTGATAAATATATACAAGTCTGAGAATTCCAAGGTCTCTAACTAATTTTATTGATTTAATTATAATTATTCCTTTGGGATTTGTTTGGGCTGAATAAATAAAAATAAAAAAAATAAATGTAAATGTTTTAATGATTTTATAAATTTTATTAGATTTTTATTAATTTTTTTTTTTTTTTTTGGTAAACCCTTACATTTTTTTATGGCTATTTCTATGTTTTTATATAAAGTTGTAATATTTATTTTTTAAAAACCAGAAAAGCCTTTAGGAAATTTTAAAAGAATTGACATAGTAAATTAATAATAACAATAATTTTATATGATGGAGGAGTATTTTACTTAATTTTTTTGATTTTGAATTATCACTCTAATATAAAAGTAATATATTCATACGAATTTTGATATTTAAATCAAATTAAAAAATACGCGAAAAACAAAGAAATTTATAATTCAGATTATTTGTAAAAGTAATTTAATTCACAAGAGTCAATAAAATTTGATCGAATTTTGTAACATGCATAAAATTGAAAATAAAATAAACTGTTTTATGTCAATGCAATAAATGGTATATACAATATTTTTTGAGCTGAATGCATTAGTATTTCTGAAGTATGTATGGGCGATGTATGGCCATACGGGGAATGGGGGTTAGAAATTACGCATTTTTAAAAAAAATATGCGCGAATCAAGTATGAATAGTAACACCTTGTAAAAAAGTTGTTAATGGAAAGCTTGCAGCGATTTAAAAATCTATATTCAATGTTAATATTATATATATTTGGCAACGTTATTATAATTTGAAAGAAATGTATCTTTTATAAATCCCAGAAAAGACAGAAGCTGCCTTTTAAATAACAAAAATGAACTATTTTCAAGTTTGTTTTTACTTAATTTTGGGGAAGGGGGCAGTAAAAAAAAAGTCTTGGAGTCTATCACTAATTTTTTAAAATTTGATTTTATACCAATGTGTGTGATTTAAAAAAAAAAACGAATATTATAAGAACAATATTTGTATTTTTAATTTATACAGGGATATTTTGTTTAGAATAGATTTAAGACTATTATGTTTTAATTATTTGGAAATAATGTTTCGATTTTGGGATACATTTCAACTATATTTTTTGTTTTATATTGTGAAAATGTATTTCATATTACTTTTTTATTTTGTTAATAAGTATTCTGATGTTGTTATATCTCAGTAGTGAGCGAAAGGGGTAAGGCTAGAATAAAAAAAAATACTATATACCTACATTTTTACTGCATTGAAGAGAGTAAATATATTAGTGCAAGAGCGAAGGAGGAGGATGTTAGTGAGGATAAGAAATCAAATAATAAAGAATAGAGATAAGTTCTTGAGATGGGTGTATATAGCCATTAGCGGTGTGTTTAGTCATATATTGAAGCATTCTGAAAAATTTGGGGACAGATATTATCAAATTTAAGGTTGAATTTTTTTTTTGAGTAAAGTTGGGAAATTTAAATAGTACATATAATTTTTGAAAAATATAGAACTTGTTTACATTTTTTGTGATAATTGCAGAAAAATAGTCTTTTTGACTAGTGAAAAGGAGGTTTTTTTTTGGCGGTAAGGGTAGGAGGATGGATTATTAAATAGTATATAGGCGATTTTATATTAGTTTTTTATGTCTTGGATCTTATTCATTTCACAAAATAGCTGAAAATGTTGAGTCCTTTCAGATTAGGGAATACTTTAGATATTGGAGGGTTGTAATAAAACGAATGTATATTGATTATTGGTATTTAGAAAATATGTAGCAAATGAGATGTTGGTATAAAATGAATCAGCAAATCAGTAAATATAGAAAACGTTGGGAAACTTGATAGGAAGGCACATGTAATGCGACAAAAGTATCATCGATTGGCCAGTATTTTTTTATTTTGCTAGAGTTTTATATTGTGGTAAGTTTGAGGGTAATCATTTAGTATGTAGGCGGAGACAGCCAGGAATGTTGTTCTAGATTTTCATTTAATTTAGGGTGGGGCAAAGCGAAGACAAAAACAAACATAAATACTAGCGTTGGTTGGATGAACTAAGAAAGCGTATCAAATAGGGGATTCCTAATAAAAAGAACTGTCGAATGGGCGGAATATGAGTTGTTAAAAAGCTGAGCGCGTTTTAGATGGTACACGAAATGATAAGTAGTGGCGCTATTGGCAGAGACAATTGTTGAGCGCTATTGCGTTTATTGTTTGTGGAGATTTGTGTAATAGAGAGGCGCGCTCATTGGCAAGCAGTGCAGGTACCGCATATAGGAATTTAAGCATGTGATGGTTGGATGAAATATAGGTAGGGAAGATAATGTGGGAAGATAAGAGGGCGTAGGTGGGTACGGGAATGCAGGCTTATGGGAGAGCTGGGGAAATTGGGCGTAAGGTAGAATGTATCAATCATAGTCAGATGTGAGTGGCTGTGAGCGGACGTAACTTGCCTATTTTACGATATACGTAAATTATTGGCAGGAAAAATGGACAAGTATTAGGTAAAGCCGTAGAGATATTTAGTGCGGGAGATGTTATGGAGGATTGGATTCATGGATGGAGATATGGGATCAGTGTTTAACTGCAGCCCAGTAATTACAATCGGCATGCGAGCTAATAAGCGAGTATGTATAGTCGGAGGTTTACGTAAGCTGGCCGAACGTTCGAGGCAGGAGAAGTCACCTATAACGAAATGCGCCGGCAACTAGTGGTGGGGATAGCCTCGATTTCTGCTTGCTGGGGAGGCATTTTACCTAAGAACACAGATTATTGGCCAGGACTTATTAAGTGGCACAGCAAGTGGGTAAAAAGGCAGCACAAGCGCGCACAGCTATTCGAGGGGAATTGGGCGGCAAAATGAGGATTCACACTTCGGATTCGTCGATGTCCAGCGCGGGTCAGGATTCGCCAATATGGCATCTGAGCAGGATTTTCACAGTTGCTGAGTTTGGCAGGATTTGCAGAGTTGTTTGCAGAGTTTAGCTCACACTTTTATTTTGTATTGTTTTTAATTTGAATGTCAGGCCTACTCTAAACCGCGGCATATTATTAACTGCGTTTTGACAGGTTATCAAACGCCATCTTACTATTTGATCTATAATCAACAGCCTTACTCTCTATCTCACTTCCTCAACCCCCCTCTAACTATCACTATAGCCCTATCTAATAATATATACTACTAGCAAACCTCCTCTAATCTAATCTAATTTATTCTAATTTACTTTATCAGATCTTCTCACCTTAACCCATATCTCCCCCTCCCATCCTTCCCGCTTTAATTTGTCTATCGATACCACTCCCCCCCCCCCCCCCCCCCCCCCCC
>LSSN01004762.1:0-10024 GCA_001970855.1 Smittium culicis | reverse complement strand
TTTTTTTATCAAAAAGCTTATAATAGTACCTAAGTAAACATATATAAATAAGACTTAATATAGATTTGAACTAAATCCTAAATTGAGACTTTAAATTAGTCAATATTCAGCAAAGGTATGTAAAACACATTTTGAAAATAAACTAAACGAAATCAAGGTATAACATGGTAAAAATCCAAGTAATGTTAAAATAAATAAATATTAGGACCTCAAATATTTATAAATACCATATAATGTCGAAAGAAACCAGAGGAATCATAATCACATCATATTCTTTTAAGAAAAATAAATTATTTACATCTAAAAATACTTTTAAATTTTTTTATCAACTTTAATATTAAATTATTTTAAAAACTAAAATAAAAAAACAATTAACTAGATTATTTTATAAAACTAAATCAAGCATTTAATTGATGATATGAAAAGCTATCTCTTAGGGCACATGTATTAGTTAAAAATAAATTTATTAATATAACCTAGTTAGTTAAGTTTTTTTCACAATTTATTTATTATATAATGTTTACTACTAAAATAATCCATGATTTTTTTAGTACTTTCAGGATCTCTCTTCGTTTTTTTTTTTACTTTTCATAAATAGGTCTTATTATGTATACAATTAATTTTATTGCAGTAATTATTGAGTTATTTAGTTTGAAGGCTTTAATAACTAAGACGCTAAGATTTATGCTTTTAAAATAATTAAATAATGAGAAAATGTTAATTCTTAAAATTGCCTGCTACAAATTATATCATCTCTCAGAGATATATTTAGTGTTGCCATCTTTATTAAATAATATAAACCGAATTTACAAATTTAGAAAAAAAAAAATTTTTTTTTGTCATATAATTGCTGAAAATGAATATTTAGATTCTTGTGATCTTTTCTTTACAAAGGTTTACTACCACATTGAAAGTTGATAAAATATAAAATTTCAAAATTTTAAATTCCTAAACTGATTATCATGTAAGACGACATAATCAACATTATTAGGACCTTTCTGATAATTCCAACACTCTTTAATAGGAAAAATAACATCAAAACACCCATCAAGAACAAACGATGGAGTTACAAGATTCAACTTATGACGACCCACACTAAAGAATCTGAGCATCATTTATAAGTATAATGATTCATTGTGCTGCTTAGAACCATCCCATCTATATAGGAAGACTTTTTTTAGAAGCCCAATAAAAGATGAAGAGAGTAATTAATCCATCTAAAGCTCCCCTAAGTTGATTCCCATGAGCTACCAATCTCACCCACAATAAGAAGCTGTAGCAACAGCAGAAAAGAGATTTTAATCTACCATAGTAGGTATTCAGTCCTCGCTAGCACAAATCACGAGACCCTTGGACCAGCATTATTATAGCTAACTAAGAATAGGCAGAGCTCTAATTGAAAACGACGCAGAAATAGAGCTCATCAATTTCACAAGAACGCTTATTACGGATATGTAGTGTATAATAAAGCAGATAATAATGGATAATCTCCACAAATCAATGGGTCTATCATATAAGGCGCTTCGATTATCTGAACCTTCAACATAACCACTAATAGATGACAAAAAACTTGAATATCTAATCGCCTCAAGATAAACAGCAACAAGAACGAAAGGAGCTTTAAAGACGTTCTTTCATCAGAGCCAGCAGATAGATTTTAGAGGCGCTTCTGCAACGGCGCAAATCCAACCAGCTGCAAATAACATCCCAAGCTTTACGAAGTATTTCTCTCAGGCTCAAAGAAAGGGAAAACAAAAATTTTCTTCAAACGGAAAGTCTCAAAGCAGCCAGTAGCTATAGATGGCGCAAATCCCGTGGAGAACGCATAGCTCTATTTTGATTTACCTGGGAAAAGCTTATCGATTAGGCGTGAATAAACCACATCATTCAGTATTGATTCAAGCTAAAATTAATAAACACCTAAAATCCTCAACTTACAGCGTATCATCTTCACAAGAGGAACATGAATAAAAAGGAAACAGAGGTAATAAAAAGATATTGAGCTATTTTTTAGTAAATAATTCAATAGAACAGATGAACAACTCAAGACCGGGATTTAACATCTATTTGTTCACTATTACGTAGAAAAAGGGATATCTGCGACCTGTTTTGGACTTACGAAAACTCAATTAAGCATACAAGGAAGTAATCTTCAAAATTGGCACTATGATGTCAATTTTTCTATTGTTAAGAGGAAAGGATTGTATGATTTTAATTTATTTTGAGTATGCGCTCCTGCATATTTTCATTCACGAGAATTGCAAGAAATATCTGAGGCTTCAATTCAATGGGAGATTATCTCAGTTCAGATTTATCCCATTAGGATTATCGCTAATCATGTTGGCCTTTATTAATATCCTCTGCCGCATAATATCTTGTCCAAGATCTTTGAAAATAAGAGTAGCGGCAATCATCAACGGTATTTTGATTTTGAGAGAAACAAAATTGATATTAAAGATGAAACGGAATAAGTATCAATGATGTTATTAGAATTAGGCTTCAAAATCAATAATTCTAAGCCTTCCCTTGCCATATCTCAAACAAAAAAGTATATAGGTATGATAACAGAAACAATAAAAATGAGTTTAAAAGTGCCTGTTGTGATTTTATTGGATTAGTTTTTATATATTCCTTTATCTAAATTATCCGATCACAATATTTTATTTATTAGTATATAAGACTTTATGATTCATTTTTCGAATCTCTAAGTCTTTCAATTTTCTCTTTTTTCTCTATAAAAAATATTCGAATCTAACAGCACCCAAAGAAAAGATCAGGGACTTACGGATGGATGCAGTAAAATTAGTAACTAAAGGATGATTTTTATTGAATAATCTGGTGAGATTCATTGGAAAAAAGCAAGTATTTTCTGATGCTGTATTTTATCGAATGCTGATTTTAAGAAGATTATTTGACTGAATAACAATACTTTATCTAAATTTTAACAATGAACATCGATAGTGAAGCTGTAAATCCCGCTAATACAGAACTTTACGCTGTGGGAAGCTAGTTGATGAAATGAAATGCTTGCTTATTTATTCCAGAGGCAGCGTATCTAGAAATATTTACAAATTTGAGCGAAAATTCTTGAGGAATATTGGCTAAGGAAAAGATTATTCGGGTATTGTTCGGCACAAAGAGAAGAGTATTGACAGGGCTAAGGTTGTACTAATACTGAAAATAAGACCAATATAGTGTTATTTATTTAATTTTATAGGGATAATATATATTTAGTGGGATAAATATTATAAAATAAATAATAAACTTAGATTTTTTAGCAAGATGGAAAAAGGTTACCCTTTTATATTTTTGAAGAAAAATGTAAATGATATTATTAAATAAAGATAATTATAAAAGAATTTATAATTTTCAAATAATAGCATGTGGAATATTATGAAGCGTTCTAGAAGGTTCTAGAAGCGACTTGAAATAATCTATGGATAACATTCCATTGTATTTCAAAATGTTCCATTATGTTCTTTGATGTTCCATAAGGTTCAATTGTATTCCATGATGTTTATGATGTTTATGATGTTACATTAGGTTCCGTTGTATTCCATAATGTTCCATAAAGTTCTAGAGTGTTTCTGTGCATAACAGGTATCTCACCGAGCTCTTTAGCCGATACCCACATCAACTAAAAGGAGCTATTAACAATAAATTACACCTTGGAGCTACCACAGGTTCAAGCGCGGGCTGTGAAAATATACACAGACAACCAAAATGCGTTGGATTATGCGATTAAGTTTTAGGAACCATCTCTAAAGAGCATTTTTATTTATCTGAAATTTTATGAAAGCATTTTTTGAATTACAATACGAGGCTCGCAATTGCATGTGTACCAACGCACATCAAACAATCAGATGCGCCGATTCTCATGAAGACTCAGATAGAATGTATTCTGGTTTTGCATTCAATCGAGAAAATACACTCGAGATTTGGCCCACTCGACGTGGAACTATTCGCCTTGAAAAAAAAAAGAAGTTAGATAGATACTTCTTCTACCAAGACTCGAAGGCAGAGGAAATGAGTGCCTTGAAACAGGAATGGAGAAACTAGATCAAAAAATATTGCTATCTAAAATAGAACTTGATTCCAGAAATAATAATAAGATTCAGGATAGAATGTCTGAAATTAATGTTAATAACCCCTCAATGGAACTCTGCAACATAGTCCCCAGATGTCACAATTTAGTGAATAACGAGGCCGATAAGAATAGAATCAATTGAAGTCATACCAGAACCAAGAAGCGGAAAATCTCTACTGAATTCCAATAATTAGTGGTAACTAGCTGGATAGAGGATCAGTGGGGCCCCATCGAAGAAGAAATTATATACACTAAAGCAGCATATATAATGGAAAATAATCATAGATCAGTTAAAAGAAGAGCAATGTATTACGATACTCAAAACCAATTTTTATATTAAAAGATTGAAAATAATATATTATGAAATACATCAGTAATACAGATTTCAAACTGCATAGCTGATATCTACACAGTAAAGAAACTTTCAGTTAATACATTAAAGGCATAAAAATCCGCTTTAACTATTTTGATGCCCGAAGACAACTGTAATAAAAATAGTAATTTATACAAAAAATTCTTCAAATAACTAGATTAATTGAATATAAAACCATTCATTGACCATGATATAAACATCAAACCTATAGTTACATATTTCAGAAATCTTGTATTTAACAAATACCTTGAATTTAAATCTTTGACCGCCAAGACATGTTGTCTGCTTGCAATTTTCGTTATATTGATATGACGTTGTGTTCACTGAATAGAAGATTCGAGAGCCATAGTTTTATATTTCTCAATAAATCTAGTCATATTTTTACCCAAGGAAAAGAGAAAAGATAGATCGATAGAAAAGTCTTGTGAGATTAGATCATATCCTGATGAATTAGTATGCCCCGTGACGGGATAAAAAACATATAAAGAAAGGTTGGCAAAAGTTCCCCGTTCAAGACCACGCAGTAAAGACAAAAATGTTACAGTGAATCGCCTGTTTAGATATATAAATTATCATAGAAAACTTCTAAGTGTGGATAGCATACCTAGAAATATCAAATCTATAACAAAAATGATTATAAGTAATGGTGAGAAAATACCTAAAGCAAGATCATTTGGAGCATAATTAGTAGCAAATTCAGGTCATCCAGCAGATTTAATTATTTCACATACGTTTTAGTCAGGCTAATATATGTTTTACAGCTATTATCGGCTCTCCATAGTCGAAATTTGAACATTACAAAGTCGATTTTGCCTTAGAATTATCTAAGTATATCTCCTGAGAGAAATAATGTTAGAATTAATCAAGTTTGAAGAACGAAAATCAATCCATATGATATGAAGAGATGAGATAAATTTAGATCCGCGCACCCGTTCCCATTTTACCTTTGCCTAAATATGATAAGTATACAAAATACGTACTTTATATGGTATATGAAAAAAAAAATTTTACTTTTTTGCTAGTTTTTTAAACTCGGTTTATTTTATTCAATAAAGATGATAGCACTAAATTATCTTATCTCTTTATATAATATGAGTTAATTCTCATTATTGGAACTAGATTTATTCTAGCAGTATATGCCCTGAGAAACACATCTTTTGCAGTTTTAAAGCTTGGAAAATAATATCTAGATAATTAAATAAATCTTTTTGGATTAAAAATTTATTATCTAGTCAATTATCTATTTTTTAAGAATTTATTTTAGCGCATGAGGCTAAAGAATGGGAATTGAGAGCTCCACTAATTTTTTTCGTATTCATATTAATTTCGACTTCTAATTCTTATAATTAGTCATCTTTGTATACTAGTATTTGAATTCTTAATTTGAAACTTATTTTCCCGTATTCCTTTCTTTTAACGTACAACATTAAAGGGTCTGTTATGAAATTATATTTTAGCGGGAATATGTGGTCATCTTACCTTAGTTCTTTTTTGATAATAATTGGATAGCTATTTTCTCCGATACTAATCATAGTGAGTTTATATCCGCTATATATGTTTAAAATCCATTTTATAATGATTGAAAAATCCTAATTATTCTAAGAATAAGAATAAATATCCTCAATACACTCAGTCAAATTCCTTTTCTTGGTCAGAATATAGTGTTATCTTTTTTTTAATTTCAGTGCTTTTATTAAGCTTTTTAATTATGAAGATTGCAGATAGAATTTAATAAAAAACGCTTAATCTTTTAAAATAGTCAGATTTATATTCATTTTTCTTTTTCTCATAAATTCCTGCAGTGGATTAGTATCTTGGATAGCTTTTTTCATAATTGCTAGATGAAGTAATAGGCATAGAATTTTTTAAAATATTTAGAGTGTATTTTTTAGGAACGAGGGGAATTAATGGCCTATCTTTAGTATTTCTCCATTTTTTTTTAATTTTCGTTTTAAAGTTTAAAAGTATTTATAACTGAAATAGGGGGCTTATTTTTCGGCGTGCTACAAATAGAACGCATTTTTTATTTTACTTTATCTAATTATACATTCTCTTCTCAAATTTGAGCGTTATTAAGTATTTTAGCAAGTTAGCAACATTTGGCTCTTTGTGCAAAATTCTGGGGTGGTAGAAAAATTTGAATATAATAATGGCAAATAATATTATACTGTGACTGTTCAGTAGAAATTTTTTTATTAAAGCTATTCTATTTATATTTTTTATTTAAATTTTTTATAACCAAAATAAATTTTTTAAAAGTTTTCACCCTAACCTTAGAATTGGAACAAAAAAATATATTAATCGTTCAAAACTGCTTTTTATTTTTCATAAGATGGAAAATTTTTGTTTCAGTGTACAATTTATATTAGGTTAGTAATTTTGCTTGTTATTAAGAATTATAAAATCGTTTTATATATTTAGTGAATAGATATGAATATTTATATAATTTAATTTACCAAAATTTATCAATATTTTCTTGTATTTTTTTATAGAGCCTGACTCAATAATTTTTTATACAATTAAGTCTAATCATCTTAAGGATTTAATTTTAAATTATATTAAATTTAAATTAATTCGAATTAAACACTAATTTCGAGTTTTAATTTTTATCATATTTAGGAAATTTTTACGTAAATGCGTCGTATTTATGACCCAAAAACTAAGCTAAGAATATTTTATCATTTTCAAAATTCTCTAAAAATCACTTTTATTCGATGATTTCTATTATAAACTTATACCTATCATAATATTCACAACAGATATATAATAATTATTTTTTTAAAGCGTCTAATTTGAAAGATTAATCCAAATATAGTTTATTATTATTAATTTTTCACTATTCTAGGTTTTTATTTGTATTATCAAAATTTTAACCGTAATAATGTCTAAAATTAATATTAAACCGTATTCTTTTTTATTGGTTATAGATTTATCAGTTGTAAATTATATTAAAAATGTCCATAATCTTTAAATATTTGGTAGGTATATTATATTTTTTTTATCATATTTTTTTTATTTCCACCAATGTTAAATTTGCACTTCCATTGGAATAAAATATGAATTTTAATAATTTATCACTTTTTTTTTATAATTTAAGCTATATATTTTGACCATAGTTCCGATAAATTCCAAAAGTTGGTCCAAAATTATGCGTCTGAATTTTTAATGTATATTTCTTAAAGATATAATGTGCCTGTTTTTACAGCTTTATTCAAGGAAGTACTTTTTTTTTTAAAAATTGATGACATCACCTTTATGATGAAGGCTGTTATTCTTTTTTTTACAGAATTTTTGTAGGATTTTCTGCTTATTTTTCCTTCTAAATAATAATGATAAATTAGCAGGTTTCCCTTTCTAACAGTAGATATTAATTTTCGATTTATGATAAAATAATTACAATGTTTATAATTATTTTATAAATTATATATATTTTTTTAATATTATTAAAAGCCCTTTTGATTTCGCATTAAAGCTTTTGGATTCAGAAAACGAGCCGATATTATTAGTATAATTATTATCTCCTGAAAGCAAATAAATAATTCGATTCCAAGAGAATTCTTATACCAGGTAATTGAAAGCCAAAATTCTTCTTATAGTTATTTTTAGTAAGGTATGTATAAATTTAGTTCAATTTAGATTCTGAGCTTAAATTTTATAATTAAAATTTTTATTCAGTTTATCTTGCATAGAAATGTCACAATTTATTTCAGAGTATTCAGATATATGTTATAAGTAGAAATATTTATATATTCTGTATTTACTATGCGATTTAAATCTTTACTAACCGCATTTATTTCATATTTTTATTTATATAATCGCATTGATATTTACAATAATCAGATTCATTGAAATATGTACAAATTGGTTCAGCATATTTTCAAAGTAGTAGAGCTTTAACTTTGATTTTCATGAAAGTAGTTGGTGAATCATAATATCTATTATCTTTGAAATTTAATTTGCTGCTTTTGGATGAAAAAGAGTTAATTTTTTTTGCATTTGAGTGCAGCGATATAAATAACTTTACTTATTTTTGAAATTTTATTATAAGATTTATGGAGCGCCTATCATACGCGTAAACTGGCGTATGGCTGCATAGCTACGGTTTTTTATGATCTTCAGAGCACTCTGTAGTTCCCAATATTTCAGCTTTTTTCTTTTTTTTTTTTTGGAAATTTTTCGAAGAAAGTTGATTTCAAAGCATATTTGGATTTCTCAAAACTGGGCTAGAATGTATTCAATGAACTCTTTAATATTTTGATCAAATTCTCTTAGTTAAAGCTCTAACTTTAAATATGTGCCGCCTATGCACGCGATTTTACTTTTTATAGGTTCGAGTCAAACAGTAGTTTTAAATAAAGGAGCTGGAATGAACTTGCACATTTTATTTTATTTTTTTTAATATGGAGGGGAGGGGTTTTAGTTCTTGAGATAGCTACGTTAGCCCAGCTTGGGCTTTGTTCCATAATAACAACTTTATTTGTTTCTTCCATCTAATTTCTTATTTTTTTTATGAAAAAATATAACTTTAATTTTAATTGATTTTTATTGGTTGATTTACCTTTTTCCTTTCTTCAAAAGAAAAAGAAGATAGCTTTATGGTTTATTTAATTTGGGTATAAAATACTATTGGAATTAATTTTATTTACTGAGGGTATAAAATCAGATTGTGATTTATGCTTTAATCATAAAAACTATTTTTCATAGGTTAGTGTCAAGGGCGGGTAAATAGTTATTTATTATGATTGGCCAGCTTATTTTTGAATTACTACAGAGAGGATATGGATCAATATTGGATTGGAAAAAAAAAAAGATATATTGGGCAAATAAAAATAAGGAAAAAAGGGAGCGAAATTATTGTCTCTGTGTGCAACAAAACTAAAGTTTTGAAAAATTATAACCAAATCAAGATAAATCTAAAAAGATGTACAATGGAATAGGGATGTCGACGTCGAGGGGGAGCGGAACGAATGGGTATGTAGTGAAGAATCTATCAGTTCTTAGGCCTAAGAGGGCACGGTTAGATGATGGTCGAGGCGAGGATAGAGATGAGAGCGAGGAGTTCAAGGAGAAGAAGATGCAGGCGAGGGAGAAGATGGAGAGCGAGATATTAGAGCATGAATATAAGAGAAAAATCGAGCTCGAATGTATAAAGCTGCAGGATGAGCTTGAAGACAAAGGGTAATTGTTATATATTTATATATTTATTTATAGATGGGGTTAATTAAAAGCAGTTTATTGATTCTTGTAGAATGGAGGAAGATTTAGTGGAAGAGGCCGTGGATAAACTGCGCAACGACTTGTTGGAGAGGTATGCTAGTGGCAGGCCTGAACTTAGAGCGAAGGACAAGTCGAAGGTGAAAGAAACGCACGAGATGAGCGAGCTGAAGAAGAAGCAAATAGATAGTTTCGGCGCGGCACTGAGAATCCCAAGCAATTATGTAGAAGGGATGGGTTTTGATCGAGAGCTAGTAGAGCTTCGCAAGCAGCAGAAGAAGTTAGAGTACGAGGAGCGCGAGGCGGCAGCAGAGAAGGCTAAACTCGAGAAGGATGGGAGGAGAGGCAGG
>LSSN01004744.1:0-50413 GCA_001970855.1 Smittium culicis | reverse complement strand
CCCTTCCCCCCCCCCCCCCGCTTCCTTACTTCAAATAATTTTATATCTTCCACTTGCTTTATTTAATCCACTTATACATTTTTTTCCCCTCCTGCTTATTCCTCTTTTGACTTCATTTTCCATTCACTTTTTCTATTTTTAGGACTCTAGTTGACATTGGCGAAAAAGGTTACCTACAACCTCTAGAATTCATTTTAGCTCTCCATCTAGCTAAAAACGCTATCAACAACTCCCCTATCCCCAACAGTTTACCTTCATCAATTCTCACTGAATTACTTGCCAAAAAAGACTTACTTTCATCTGCTAAACCTTCATCCTTGTCACAGGGTCCCATAAACTCAAACTTCATCGGCGGCTTTGAATTCTCTCAATCCTCAAACTTTTCTCAAAATACTAACTTTACCCCTTCCTCCCCTACCTCCACTCAAGCAACTTTCCCTAAAGCTAATCATTTTACCCCCGAAATTACTCATATTCATCCTTCCTCCCACATCTCTTCTGCCCCCTCTGCCACTGATATCGATGATTTAGCTTTGGACTTCGCTACCAGATTCCCTGATATCAACTCTGACTCCAATAATATAATAGCTTCCCCAAAACTCGTTCATACTCAAACCTCCTTCTCCCAAGCCTCACAACCAACCACTTCTCCTTGGGTAATCTCCGAGTCCCAGAAAACCTCTTACAAAAACCAATTCCACGCCCTTGACTCCTCTCACACCGGTTCCCTGTCTGGATCAACTGTCAGAGACTATTTTTTGAAATTTGGCATCCCTGTAAATGAACTTTCTCAAATTTGGCAGCTTTCTGACTCTAATAGCTCTGGCTCTTTAAATTTAAACGAATTTTCTGTTGCCCTACATCTTTTAAATAAAAGAAAAGATAACATCGCCATTCCTCAATCCTTACCCCAAGAACTAACCAACTTTATCAACACCCCAACTTTCCAACCCAGCTCTACTACTACTCAACAGCCAAAACTAGCCCAGACTTTTTCTTCAACATCTCAAAAACTTACTTCCTCTCAAAATGATTCATCTACATCCCTTAAAACTAATAAATATAGCGATGACACACATGTACTAAGAAGCTCAAGGCGCCATTTAAATAGCCAAAATACTTCCTCAGATTCTATCTTGGATTCATCAAAAATTTCTGATTTACAAGCTTATTTGTCTAAAAAAGAATATGAACTAGAATCCCTTAAACAATCTAAATTATCTTCCAAAAATACCACTTCTTTCCATAACCTTTCAGAAAATCAATTGATTGATAAAATTAAATCAGTTTCAGGCAACACTATAGACCTGGACCATTTCGCCTTCTCTGACTTCAATCAAACTCAGAAAATTTCTGATTCTCCTCTAGAAAATCTAATTATTAAACGTCAGCAATTAGTTACAAAAGCATTTCTCCTTTACTCTGAACTACAAAGACTCTTTGAAGACTACTCTAATAAATCTAAAAGCTACCTATCTCTTCAAACTCAAAAGTTTGAATCTGCTAAAAAATTATCTTCCCCTAATGCCTCTGATAAAAGCTCTAAGGCTGCTTCCCTTATCGCTGAAAGAATGAAAGCCCTCACTGGTTTAACTTATAATTTTGATGACTCTCCATCAGCATCTAGCCCATCTACCCCTAACCCAGATGATATCAGCAATCAAATTAAACTAAACACTCAATCTTATAACCATTTCATTACTGAAATTGATTCCCATTTCCACCAAAAAGGTTTCGAAAGCCTTTTCTCCATTAATGACCTCAGCTACTTATTTGACTTTACTTTCTTTGAAAAATTTCAAAATGGTTCTGGTATCTTCAATTCTAAGGTCTCTGACCTTATTCTGGAACTCAAAAGTCTCCAAAAGTCTCATATTTCATCTAATGATTTGATCCCAAGCTCTATTCTTGATTCATTGACCTCCAAACCAATTGAAAACAATAGTCCTAACGTTAGTGAAACTTATAGAAATTCTAGTCCTTTCGTCGCTACATCAGCTGATTTTGACCGTGTATCTACTCCTGTTACAACTCTCAACTCTGTTATGAAATCATATGATATAAACTCAAAAAACAAAGCCTTCAGCCCTGCCTCTGACTCTAGCTTTAAATCAAATAGAACCCTGGACTTAAGCTCTGAAGACCGCGCTGCAAAACTTAAAAAATTGGCCCAACAGAGACTAATAGAACGTCAAAAAGCTTTGGGTCTATACTTCGAAGGCCCATCACCCGCCCAAACCTCATCCACTTACACCAACACCTTCGAAAATTCAACTATAAATGAAAAATCAAACTTACCCAACTCTGAAGCTAGCGCATCTCCATTTACGCAATCCAGTAATGGAAATTTCGATCCCAGCCAAGCTGAGCACCACAAACCTCAACAAAACACGCCAATTTCACATACTTCTACAGACGCTAATGATATGCTTAAATCTAACGTAAAAATTACTGAATCCTCAAATACTCCTGCGTCAGCAAATCCATTTTTTTCTCATGACGAAAATGGCTCACCACTCCCTTCATCTTCCAATGCCCAAACTGATCTCAATCCAAACACAGCTTCAGACACTAGAAATGGCCCTAGCAACGAGCAATTCCATAACACTGCTGCCACTTTGTTTTCGAAGTTATTTGGTTCTCCCCAAGAATCTAAAAAAAACCTGGAAAGCAGTATTGAGTTTTTAGCCAATGATGACAACAGTATCTCTTCCGACTCATCTGCTGATTTTTTCAACTCTGAACCCAAGACCACAGTCACTAAAAACCAACCAATAAGTTCGCCATTTAACAACCAATCCCCATTCAATACACAATCGCCATTTAGTGCAAAATCACCACAAGCTAATACTGATAGCTTTGATAGCATTTTTTTAAGCAATGCTAAAACTGACTCGAATAGTACTGATGAAATAGAACCGATGTTCTACCAAGCCGTTTTCGATTACAATCCCACTGAGGATTCAGGCCTACACCTCGAATACAAGGATTTAATTATTATTCTTCCTACTCCTTCAACAGACTCTAATTCTCCGATTAGCGGAAAATTCGACTCTAACTGGATTTATGGCGAAAAACTCAAATTGGTAGAACTAGCTGATCCAGAGTCTTATAGTAGAATGTATGACGGATGGGTCAAATCCGGAATTAAAGGCTGGATCCCAAAAATATACGTCTCTAAAATAGGTAACATGAAGTCCCCTTCATGGACCAAGTTTGCTGCCATATATAGGAAGATTTCTACTGCTTACGATGCTCGATCAGTTGAAGAAATAACTGTGAATCCTACTCAAACAGTTCGAATTTTACCAAGCGACGGTGATGACGACTCTTCTGACAGCGATTCCAGTTTTAATTTTGATAGCAATAACCAAAAAATCAACTACTCAAGCCCATCTTCCGGATACACTAAAGTTTGTCTAGTTGACCCAACTCAGCTAGAACCCAACAAAATTGGATACATTCCAAACTCTTGTATCCAGGATTACCCATAAGTCTTTTCTTTACTTTTTTTTTTAATAAAAAGTAAACTAAGTAATTTTCTAAATTAATAAAAAAATTCGTAGCAATTATTTACATTTTGACACCTATTATTTCAACTTTACAACATATTCTCATACATTAGCTATCTTTTCATAGTATTTAGCACACCAATTATTCATATAGATATTAACAAATTTCCTGATTTTTTTTAAATTGCAATATAATTTAATCGATACAATAATAAGTTTCTATGCATTAGCACACTAATTAATATGAAATTTCCAATTTATACATTGCACTTGAAAAATCATTTCTCCACTAGCTTATAAAATCTTTAATATCCTTTAAAAAGTATAAAAAAAAGAAAATACCCATTCAAGGTGGCACAATTCAACAAACAGATTTATTACCTCCCCCCCCCTCCCTCGCACACCTATACGACCTTATTCGCCTTTCTATATATTCTTGAGATCAGCTAAAATAATAAATAAATCCAACTGATACCTTTTATATTATTAAATTCGGTTTGTAATGAAATAAGAACTGAAAAAAAGGACGTTTTTTTCTTTAAGGGTAAAATGCGTAATATTCTTTTTATTAATTTTTTTTTTTACTAGTGCAAGTCGTCGATTAATATTTTAAGATGTGGAAGGATAAATTAAGTATTCTGAATAAAGTACAAAAGAAATTTATTTTTAGTATAATTTTATACTTTTATTCTTTTATTGATAGCTATTCATAGGTTTTGCATAGCTTAAATTGCTCATCTCAATTCCAGCTATAAAAAATCACTGGTTGAGTCTGCAAAATTCAGCGAGAGAAAAATAATTTTCTTTCATAAACCTGATGAATAGTAAATTAATGGGTATTACCCTATCCATATACCTTTTAAAAATACTAACAGTAATAATTTAGAAATTAAAAATATATATATAGTTCATTTATCTCTTAACCCTAACAAGGGCGGTAGACTTTTTTTGATTTACAAAATATAACCAACTGAGTTCAATAAAATTGATTTAATTCGAGTCTCATAAGATTATTGGTTTGTTGAAGAATAGTAGCAAATAATTAATTTGATTTTAAATCATAGACGAATCATTAAATACGTTTTTTTTGAGCGTTTGGCGCGAAAGAGTTCAAGTTGCATCTGCATCACCCCCAATATTTTTTAACCCTTTCACGGGAAATTTGACTGTTTTTGGTCTACCAAATATAGCCAACTGTGTCTTAATAAAGTACCATAATATCGATATTCAGATGTGTATTCGTGTATAGTAAAATGATAGTAAATATTAAACTATCTTTTAAATCATAAACGATTCATAAAATAAAATTTATTATATTGGTGTTCGACGGGAAAGGGTTAAATATTTCTGAAAAATTAATTTATGGAATTTCAATTTGAATTTTTTAATTAGCATGGCTATAAATTCAATATCAGTTTTACAGCCTTTGTGCTACTTAATTCACTGAATAAATCAACACTCGCTTATTAAATTTCTGTGCTAGTAATACAAATACCAAGTAAATTTTCATTTGACACAGTATGATTTTATTAAACAATATCTATATTTGCCACAGAAATTTATAGAAAAATGCACAAAGCTAAAATATTACTTATAACCAATGTGTATTCCGTTTTATATTAATAATTAACTATAACTTTTAAAAATGCTATTTAAACGATAATATTTTGAAAATATAATGTTAATTAACTATTTAATCGCAATTTTTCAGGATAATACATTAATATTTTAAGGTGAATATACAGCTTATGAAAATTTGTCTAGTGCATAGAGCTCCTTTAAATCTACTCGCAAATCTCAATTTTACAATAAAATACACCAAAAAAATTCACAAGGGCCATTTTTATATTGAAAAATAAAACCCACCAATTTCCCAGAAATTTAAAGATTTTTATCGCTTTTATTTTTTTTTAGTTTTAAAAATATTTGTCTGTGGCCTTGAATACCTACTGCTATCTTTATTTGCCACTGAAGATTTTAAAATAAGAAAAAATGAGCTGAGGATAACTGCTAAGCTATGTGGAAAAAAAACATTATTATCAATTTTATCAAAATAAATTATAGCGCTTTTTATTTAATTTTTTAGGTATCAATTTTGGTTTAAAGAATAATAATAAATTAAGATTAAAATGATGCTAAAATTTTTTTCAAAGTAGTGAGTTTCAAAAAATAAAAGTAAATTTTAATATGAGCAATAATCGCAGCACTTATTAATCTAGTAATATCTACCACGAAAAGAAAAGTTATTAAATATTCACTAAGAGAGGCTTATAATTTTTTTGGTCGATCCTGATTTTTTTGATTCATTGTCTTTAATTGTTCAACTTTTTTTTTTTTCATAATCCTAATTTTTGCTTTATTTTTTTAAATGTTAATTCAATTTTTTTTATCATATTTGATATTATTTTGGATTCTAGATTCAGCATTTTTGATAAATATAATTTTCATTATACAGCATATGTATATTATCTAAAGCTTTTACCAGATAGAGAAATAGTAAATTCTTGATATTCACTATTTTAATATCATTTTTAATATACTATTTAGAGTTTTATATCATAGAATATTAAATTTTAGGTTATCTATTTATACTGCATAGATTAAAAATAAAAATCAATTATTCTTAATATTTAATTATTTTATATTTGAGTTAATTTTAAAAATAAATTAATCAATACGAATAAAACTATAGTTACCAAAAAAAACTTTAATAGATATATTTATAAATGAACTGTCTAAAAAAATTTAATTAATATGATTAAAAGATGTAGAAATTTGATCTAAAATTATCTATGACTAAACAATTAAAATATATCTGATATTAAATTATAGTAAAAATTTTATTTAAATTAATAAAAATATTCTGAATATGTTTATCGTTAGATGATATATTCAAACAAATTAATTATTAGGCTTTATTCAAATGTCTTAATTATTATTTAAACTATTTTAAAAATTATTCAACCAGTTAAAAATATATATTTATTATATCTTAAATAAAACTGTTTATTATGATTGAAAATGATTTTATTAATTGATTTTTTATTAAAAATAGTAAAATAGGGATTATTATTTTTTAATAATGTATATGTGAGATTATTATGTGAAGAGAACCTATTTTTATTACAATTATGATCTTATGATCTTATAATCTTATAATCTTAATTTGAAAAATTTAACATCTATATATATCTTATCGATATCATTTAATAGTAAATTCTAAATTCTAAACTAAATCTGGTTAATAGCAAATTTATATTGTAAAAACACCCAATCTTTGAAATGTTTTTCTATTCATTTTTTAAAATATTAATTTATAGAATAAAAATTTGTTTAAATCTATGTTATAAACTGATGTAGTTGTAAAAATTTTTATTGATGCATCATAATTATAATATTGATGTTTCAAATAGCTTAATATAATAAGAATAATGTGGAGAAAATATTATACATATACATACAAATTCACATTCACATTCAAATTAAAATTTAATTCTTTCCAACTTAAAATCATATTACTTATATATTGCCATAATAGTTTTTAAATTTGGGATAGGACTTTTAATATTAATTTTTTTCTAAAAATTAATTATTTCCCAACGGAAATTCATTCTGTAAATTCATAATCATCTAATAATAAAATTATATACATACTCTGATTTTTTATCAATTTTTTTTAAATATCAGTATCCTTCAAAATGTAATTTATTATTAAATAAATTGCGATAAAATTTTAGTAAAATTCAATAGTTTATTAATCTTTAATCCTCTATTTATAGCGTTTATAAACGAATTTAAACTCGTGAAAACACCTGCTCATCTTGAATTAAATTGTAATTATTTCAAATTTCAAAAAATTCTATAATAATTTGCAAATTTCTTAATTATGGCAAAATAATAATAGTTATCAGATAGTAATGTAAAAGTAATTAATAGTTTGATCAATTATTTAACCAATAAAAAATTCAATTAGATTTTATTTCAACCATTTGTAATAAGCTATTAGAAACCCCTATAAATAATTAGTAAAACTTGAGTTTATATTTCACCTTAAAAGTCATACTCTTTAATGAAATCTTTGTTCTTTATTAAATTAATGCTATTAATTCAATGTTCTATCAAAGTCTTATTATTAATAATTTAATAATTAATTTTTATTAGTATATTCGATTCAAAAAAAATAATAAATTTATAAATTTTTTTAATTTTGAGTAATATTTGAAATTTTACCATAGATTATGATAAATTGATCATAAAATACAAAAAAATATCTTTAAAATGTATTTTTATATAATCGAAATTTTTTAAAGAGTTTCAATATACACTATTTAGCTGTGTTAAATTATTTTTAATATAAATTTGTACATATATATTATAAAAATAATTTCATATAACATAATATATTTTTATAGCTATATCACGTTGATTTAATGTATTTATTATTAAAATCAAGGATAATTTTTGTAACAATCATGATATTAAATAATCTAATTACGAGTTAATTTTCTATACAAAAAATTTTTATCTATTTTTATTGAATCTACCGTTCAAATTTATAAATTTCATCTATATAGCCTCAAAAAAAGTTTTTATTGCTCTTTTACTAGTAAATATATTTTTATTTTTTGATATTTATAGAATAAATTTTATATTTCATATTAATTTCAAAACACATATAATCAAGATGTCATTAATAAAGACACTAACTTGTATGGAAAGTTTTTTTTTACGATTATAATAAAAATTTTAATATCTCTTTAATATAAAAAGTATAAAATTTTATACTATTATATCACAAGCATCGTTAAATAAAAATAATTTATAAAATTTTTGTATCAAATGCCTCAATAACAAGAAAAACTACCTAAAACTATAACTAAATTAAAATACAATAAATCATTTATCATTTATCATTTATCATTATCATTTATCATTTATCATTTATCATTTATCATTTATCATTTATCATTTATCATTTATCATTTATCATTTATCATTATCATTTAATTTAAAATCATTTTACTTTATTCCAATATAATAGATAAAAAATAAAACTTTCATAATAAACGAATTTTTTTCTTATAAAAAAATAATGGTCGAATTTTCGCGAATGTTTAAAATGGTTTTTTATCGCCTAATTAGTCTTTATTTAAGATAACCTAATATATGTCAATGATAATTTATATTTTGAGTTTATTAAAAATATTTGAATTTTAGTTTTTTATATTTATTTTTTGATATTTTAATTAATTAATAGTAACCTAGAGTTTTAAAAAAATATTACAACTTATGTTATGTTAAATTATCATAATTATAATCATTTTTAATTTATTAGTGCACTTATGTAAATTTCAATATCCGTACTAAAATTTTAAAATATAATTAAATTAAGCCTAAGATCGTCTGTTTTTCAAAATTTAGTAAAAATTTTTATTTTAATTTAATAATTCTAATTACTTATTTTAAATTTAATAGTGTTATTTAATTAGCATATATTCTTTAAGTTTATAAAGTTTAAAGAAATTGATTTTTATATCATTTTAGGCATAATTTATTCGAGTAAATTTAATATCTCAATCTTTCTACTCTATCAATATATTTATAAGTATTTTAAAATTTACAGGCGTAAAGATATATTTGAAAAGCCAAGCTTCAAACCAACCCCCTAATTTTATTTCAGGATTAATTTATCTAAAATATTATCCAATATAAATTTTTCTATATAGTTCAATCTAAAAAGTTTTTAAAAACTTATTCATAAAATTATTTCAATATAATTTATATGGTTTAAAATTAAAAAATAAACATGCATATAGATACTTATACTTTATGAATAGTAATTTAAATTAATACATAGCTAAAATTTTATATGCTCAAGTCTGTGGCTTTTTTAATAGTTTATTTTTTTGTAAAAAAGTGCAAAAATAAGAAATTTTTCGATTAATAATATAAAAATTCAAAATTATATAAAATTTGTAACCCTTTTTATTAATTTAAATACAAGTAAATTTATTTATACCCTCGTAATTATTATGATAAATTATAAAAAAAATACCAATAACTTTTAAATTATTTCCCAGAAGTAAATAGGAAAACACAATTTGACGCTATTAAAATAGGGCTTATTCTAATTTATAAAAGTACATAGTATTATATTTAAAGAAAATATTTTATTACTTTAATAAAATCTAATCATATTTTTATTCAAAATATTTATTAAATTTTAAATAAAATTATAATCAATAATAAATGACAAAACTATTTGATAATAAATATTATAGAATATTTCTATAATTGAGCAAGTCACACATATATAATAGTATTTATTAGGGAGAATTTTTAGAGGAGAAATATTTCAAAAAAAATTATCTTGTTCATCAGCCCTACAACTAATATCTAATACATTAGAAATTTTTATAGTATAAATTATCTGGTTATAATAATTTAATATTATTATTCATAGTATATAAATAATGTATAAAAATCTAAACCGCACATACTAATTATCTCGCACATATTATTATTTTCAAGTCAAAATAACATAAAAAATAATTTTAAATCAAAAATTATTACATTAATTAAAAGTTGCAAAAGAAAAAATCAATCAAAACTTAAAATTTTTTGATTAATTTTATTTCTATATTATAAAAATTAGATTTTATCATAACAATAATTTTTATTTTAAAATGTTATTTAAGCTTGAGCTAACTTTTCCATAAATAATTTCTTGAATAACGCTCGCTTTTTGATTATTGTATAAAAATTAACAGGAAATAATAAAACTCAAGATGAATAGAATTATACGAATCAATATTTCTATAGTATAAAAATATTAATGAATCTATGTTATACAAAAAATAATAAGTTATTAAATAATATATAAAAACTAATCCACTTAATAAATCATATGAATAAAAAAATTTTTTTATTTTATAAAATAATAAACGTTTTCTAGATATATATTTGGTAACTCTATTACTTTTTTAATATATTTTTATATAATTATAATATTTATTTTATCAGAATGTTATATATATACCTGAATTAAAAACGGTTTTATATTTTAAAAAAAACACAATCATTCGCATAAAATTCGATAAATAAAATAAAAATAAGCTCTAAAAATAATTTATTCAATATTTTGCGCTAATTTAAGTAAAGTATTCTCAAATAACCGTCATATTATATAATAATATGTAGCTATAATCATAAAACTATTTAGAAGATAGTTAATTGAGAAAAATTGAGTTTGTTAAAATTTCAACTGGATGAATCTAATTTCGCTGTAATATAATATAAATATTAAAAATTATAGATAGTTGTTAGATATGATTTTTACTATTTATCATATTAAAATATGTATATGTGATAATATCTAAGAGCTGAAATATATAAAGCAAAGTTTTATATAGTATATTCTTATTTTATTGATAATTTTACCACGTAAAATTATAAAATTTATGTTTATTTTAAATAAATGATACGTTTCATACAATAATACATTTTAAATTTATTAATATTTAAAATTTTCAACTTATAAAATAAAATTTTGTGATGTAAGATTAATTTAAAATTGGTGCAAACGTTCGTTAATTTTCTGATAAATTAACTCAAATAGCTAAAATATTTTTTATATCAAAATTTTAAAATTTTAATTAAATAAAAACTATTGATGATGGTATAATAATCTTTAAACTGCTAAAATATGGAGTTTATTTATCAATAATAATACTTTTAGTAAGTAATTAATCGATAAAAATCTGATAAGATGATATAACTCAATAAAGATAAAATTGAAACGTATATATTATATAAATATATAAAGAAATATGAATTTAATTTCAAAAAGATATCAAAATTAAAATTTATTTAAATAAATTCAATTAGCACTAATTTTAGATATTTTCTTCATTGTTGATATCCCCATAAATAATTATTAATAATATTGATAGAAAAAAAAATATCAAGTAGATAATATAAAATATTATTTAAATTGTATTAATTATTTTATGATACTATATTCGAGACTCCGAATTAATACTATACTTTTTTAAAGTTATATATTATTTTTTTATATTAATAACCGATTAATATCACTGGTAGTGTTGATTAAAATCATTTATATTTAGATTAATTTTTTCTAATATAAAGAAATATTATTTACATATAACTTGTGTATATTTTATGAATAAAATAAAAAATTCAATAAGAATTTATTGAATTTTTGTGTGATAAAGATTAATAATTTATCTAAATATAAATTGTAATATATCTGCGAAAATATCATAATATTATTCAACAAAAAGTAGTAAATTCTAAAAATTGAACTAGATATTTATTATCAAAGTTTTATTGAATAGAATAAATTTATTTTTGAGTTTTCCTTAAAAAATTCGAAATAATAAAAGTATCTTATTTACTTTTTTTCAATAATTTGATAAAAAGTTAGAATTAAGCGATTAAAACACATAATTGAAAGTTAAAAATTATTGTTAATATTTAAGTAGCATGTATATAATATTAATGAAAAAATATTTTTTTAGTTCGAATTTAATATAACCAGATGATTATTATTATAATAGACACTTTGGTTAAATTATTAAACGCTTATGGGATTCAAAAACATCATAAAATAATAAAAATATTAAGTTAAAATAAACTTTATGGAGTAAAAATTTATTTACATTTTTTCCGATTCTATTTTTTCCTAGATATATAATATTTTCCTGTTAGTCATCACAGTTATATAAATAGTAAATATATGGAAGGTTTAGCTTTTATACATGAATTTTAATATAAGAACTATTGGCGCAGAAAAGTTATTGAGATATCATTTGAGGAGTTTCTTTCATACGCGGCCATAAATTCAGCGTAAATTAGAAATTTTTGAATATGATTAGTCACTTTATACTGTATTAAAAAATTATTAAAATGGAGAAATAAGGTATAAATATATGCGTTTTTTATTGCTGCTAGTAAAATAGGCTTTTTTAAATTATTAAATTAATTTTGTACTTTTATATAATTGTTTTATTTTTATTTGGTGTAAAATTAGTATAAAATTAAATAAAACTAAACTAATAAAAATTTTTTTGTAAGAATATGAAAAAATATGTCTATTTGATTTTTTTTCAAAAAAATGACTGTAAATGACTGTCCGCTGTGCATTATTTTGATTTTTTATTACGGAACTCATAGAATAATTGGAAAAGGATCTTTTTCTCGACAGTTGCGTTAAATTTATAGGAAATTATGATGAATTTAATTTATCTTTTGATATTCGTAATATCTTTGTTTAAATATTCTAAAAATTATTGAAAAATTAAATATTGATAAAAAAAAACTATATTATTTTTAATTAATTATTTAGAGCTCAATAATGTACTAAATTCAAAGTAAAAATTTTCACTGTAGAAAAATATATCATTTTAATAATTTTAAAAATCTTAGTATAATTCTTAAAAGGTTACAGTAATTCTATTCTAAATATATATAAATAAGTTTAATTAAATTCTAATTATAAATAATAAATAGCAAAAAAAAAAAAATTAAAATATATACCAATCGAAATGGAATTTAATGATTTTGACAGTTAATAAATATTTACATTGATACGATTTGAATTAAATGTTCTCTGTCATTAAATTGTTAATAGGAATTGTATTTGAAAATTAACATATTTTACTTAAATAAAAACCTAAATTTTTACTAAAATTTATAGGCTTGAAATATATTTATAGACAAAAAAAGGGCTTTTTCAATAATTAGTCATAAATAAAAACAGAAATAACTAGTAGAATTATGTTAATTGAAATAAATAAAATTGTTTTAAATAAACTATCATACAAGTAAATATCAAAAAATGTAACAATTGGTCTATTAGATATAAGATTTATTCAAGTTTAGTTGTAAAAAACATACTTTTATTAAATTGAATATTTTTAATAGGTTAAGAATAGTTATAAAATAATTTATTTAAAATTAAAAAAAGATTTTATTAAGCGAAGCTTAGCTTAATTATGCAAATAATTCTGCATCTACGAAATATATAAATTTGAACCATAAAAGTAATTAACTATAATCACTCCCAGAAAAAAAATATCAAGTGAATAAGAAGCTGCTATAACGGCGAAAGAGAGTTGGTTTAAATTTTTAAATATTTCCAACATTTTCCAGCATTTTTAAAATATGTTTTACTAGCTTTTTTTTTGTTTAATATTAGATTATTATGAATAAACGCTGAAAAAAAAGTTTTTTTTAAAAAAAGATAAATAAAAACAGGAATTTAAAACAATAGGTAATTAAAAATTTTGAGGAAAGTACACCAATTAAAATGTGAAGTTTAATTTAAACAATTTTAAAATTATAATATTAAAATAAACTCAAAGAACCTATATGAAACTAAATTAGATTTATTTTTACTTTAAAATCCAGGTTTTAAATAATCGTTAGTATTTAAAATACCAGATTAAACGAGATTCGATAAAAATGAATAAATGGATATATTGATTAAATTAGCTGATATAATCAGAGTATAGTTACCCTGAATTTTTTTTAAATTCAAAGTATAAGAAAAAAGTTGTGATTTCCATAATTTTTAATAATTTATTCATATTATAGAGAATATAAATATAAGCGAAAAGAAAATTAAAATTAACAGATATAATACTTAAAGTTTGTAAAACATGCACTTTACTCGAATCTTAATTTATCAGCACAACAACAAATCTTAAAAATCGGAAATTATTTCGAGGAGCGGAACTTTTCAAATAAGTTTTCCCCACTTCGCAGCATTATTTTCGTCTTCAAATCTTAATAGAAAATATCATCGGATGGTTTATATATTAGAAAAAATACCTTTACCTAACATAAATATGAAAATATTTTTTAATATATAACCAATCTTTATTTTTAATTAAAGCCATCAATTTTTTTGGTAAATATCAAAATAATTTACAAGTGAGTTCTAATATATTCAGTATGAATATTTTTGAATTTTCTTAGATTTGAAGCTATTATAGATTAGCAGAGCATATATTTTTTTTTCGAAAGTCTTTAACAGATTAATTTCCTTATAAATAGACGTCAAAAATAATTTATATACGCAAGGGCTTTTTTATAAAGTGATAGACAATAAGGCTAAATAATCTTAATTTGAAGTTCTAACATTATGATTTTATAGATTATTATTATTTATTAATTATTTACTTTGATATCAGATAAGCATTAGAAAAATATACTATAAGGATTTTTATTCTATAATTGTGAAATTAAAAGTATAGTATGTTTACTGTGTAAATATATTTTTTTCACATTAAGTTTTTAGTTTAAAACATAGTACAAAAAGTTTAATTTATAAATAAATTTTAAAATCATATTCTAGTCATTAAATCAAAGTACATTAATATAAAAAAAATACTGAATATAAAATAAGCTACTTTTAAAACGTTTATTGTATAATTAAAATAATGAAAATGTTTTACGGTAATAATCATAATATTAGGATTATCACCGTTCTATATTTGTAGTTATCAAAAAAATAATCTTTATAATACAAAATATATTAATTAGAGCATATTTAGATTTAGGTTAATATGCTTTTTTATTTAAATTGCTCAAAAATTATATGTATTAAACAAATGTAATTCTAGTTATTTATTATCTTTAATAGGATCCAAAAATCTTTAAAACGAATAAAGTATAATCAATACATTGGATTAATTCTTACTTGAAAAGTGAAATGAGAAAAATAGATACTTTATCCTTAATAATTCTATATATAAAAGATTATGAACGAAAAGAGTACTTTTTTGCAATATAATTTTATTAGCTTGGATATTCAGATATTTTAAATATTATTAATGGAATTGAAAAAGTAATTCAGTCTTTCTACTTATTCATTTAATTAAGAATTTTTACTTTCTAGAAATAAGTGCCGAATTTATTTATTGGATGATAATTAAAATGAAATCATTTACACCGTAACAATTCACACTATAAAATGAACTCTTCATAAAGAATCGCTCATATACCTATTTTTAACTAATTTTATTATTTAAGTATTTTAAGCATGGACTTTAAAGAGTATTTAAACAAGTTTACTTCTAAAACATCAACTAAATTAAAACTATATTTTTATATAGTATAAAAAAATGATTATAGTATGATACAGCGATTTAATTTTGTATTCGAATAAATACTTTTGGAGTAAACTAATTAATTTATTTTTGTTATAAAGCATATATATGTAAATAAATACAAATTTCAATTTAAAAATGTAAGCTTAAAAATTGATTTATTTAGATATCAATTTGATATGATAAAAAATCATAAAAAATTTAGGCCTTTTTTTCAACAAAAAAGGAATTTAATATGTATGTATTAATTTCGAAAATAAGAATTTTGAGAATAGGTAGCAAGTTTTAATAAGTATGAATACACACAAGTTTCTCAAATATAACTTACTTTATAACAAAAATAGACGCTTCTCCAGTTCGAGCTTGTTAAATAGTCTCCAAATATGATTGAGTTTATTAATAGCACAATTTAAAACCTTTTTTAATCCAAAAAATCTCTCATATCTCCACACAGTATAAGCCTAAATGGGTTATTTTTAGCCAAATAAGCATTTTGCTGTAACTTATTATTATTGGGGTAATAATATTATTTTTTGGTTTGGAAAGTAGAACGTTTTTTTTATTCATTTAAATTTAAACTTTTTATTTGCAAAAAAAAAAAAACTTTTATTGGGTAATAATTTAATATGATCTAATGTACTGCGATTCTTTACTCTTAAAAGTGATTTTTTATCAACTATTTCCCGTCTAAAAATCTTTAAATTAATCAATTTAGTGATTCAATGATAGTTTAAAAACTAGTTTGTTATCTGTTGCTATAATATCATATACCAATAAATGCTTGAACCTCGATATTATTTTATTTTTAATGAATCTAGTTTGATAGATTTGAAAGATTAAAATCAGTCTTCCTCCCGTGAAAGGGCTAAAATATATCCTAAGAGTCTACGGCGTAGATATTTTTTGATTTGAAATCTCTCCTCAAAGAAAGAACTGCTTTTGATTTAAAAAATTTAATAAATCTAAGGCTCACTGATTTGATTAAAAGTTTATATAAAAAAAAACAAAAATAATGAAAACCAGGACTTTTCAGATTAAAAAAACTTAGCTTTGAACTCATGGGATATAATTTTCTCTTTTTTTTTCTTTTCAAAAAACATCTTTTAAATGATTAGTAGGGCAACATACTCTTAATTAATAAAAACATTAATTTGAATGTATTTTTAATATAACTATAATCCTAAAATAAGTAAATTATGAATAATAATTTTAAATTATAAATTTTAAAGATTATTTTAGTATATCTCTTAGCTTGGTTGTTAGATTAAGGATAATTAAGTTTTCAGCCGCAAATAATTTGCAGGATAAAATAAAATTGGGTATATTACATGGGTGATTTTTTATGAAGAGGGTACTTACAGTAAAAAACAATTAATTTATATGAAATTGTATATACAATTTTTACCCTATAATTTTTATAAGCAAATATCACTTGCAAAACGAAAATTATTATGAAGATAAAAATTACTCAAGATTTCAGTCAAAAAAAAAATAATAGTACTGATATAATATTCGCTTCAATAATGTGTAAGTGTAACAAAGTGCTTAGTTCGTTGAGGATCTACATTGTCACTATTTTCATTCAGTTCCCCACAAAAATAATTTAATAGTTACTACTGGTTAAAATTTTCATCGTTGCATTGTTCTTGGATATTTATTCCAAAATGCAAAAAAATTACAAATAGAAAATGTGTGATAACTAACCAATAATGCAACATATTAAATCAATGGACTTGGTAAATAATTTTTATTATAGATAAATTGCTATTTATGTGTACTGGAAAAAAAGGGTACATTCTCAGAAGCGGATACTTATTTCAAAGAGAATTAGTGAGATTCTGAAGTAAGAAAGCGCTTTGTTGCAGATAGTAGTTATTGGACTGAATAAAAAAAAGATTTTAATTGACTGAATTCGAAAGGTATTTTGATTTTTATATAACACTTTTCCATCCAACACTCTTAAATCAAAAGAATTTATTGATTCGCTTATTTTTAATATTAATTTTATTATTTGCAGCTATTTTAAAATAAACTAATTATTATTAATTTCTCGGATTATGTTTTCTTTATTGAACCTAATTTGCTAAATTTGGTTTATTAAAAATAGTCTATAGCCCGTGAAAGGGTTAATTGATATTGAAATTAGTATTTACTATCAAAATAGTTCTACCCTTTTTTGCTGGCTATTAACTTTTTATGCGGCTTTATGTACCGTAAATCTTTATGCCTAAAAGTGCTCTCTTCACAAAGAATAAACTAAATAATCTTCTCTTCAGCGATAAATATGTATATTCCAAGGTATATAAATTATATACTTGTATTTATCATTTGAGTGATCCTGAACGAAGATGGTACTAAGTTGAAACTTAATATTATTGAAAAAATAATTTAAAGCTACTATTATCGTTGGCTGTATTGGAAAGGCACTTTATTCTTTCACCCCTTTTTATTCATTACAATTTGCAAGTAAATTTGCTAAATATAATCGATGATATTATTCATTGGGTTATAAATCAATAAGAAATTACTCGCGCTGTAATTATAAATGCCTAAACGTGATCTCCTAGTAAAGAATTCTCCATATAAAAGCTAGACTATTACCTCCACCGTAAATTTAGTAGACTATAAAAAAATTTCAAAATTTTTATTGACAAAGTACATCGTTTTTTTAAATAAAGTTTAATAGTATAAATGATTAAACTTGAGCATTTATACATATACTTGTAAAAAATAATTAAAATAATAGGAAATAGTATGGGTGCTTTTCAAAACTGTGCGATATTAAAATTCCTATATTAATTTTTTGATAAAGCTCTTAAGAAATAAGTTAAATAAATCCAGTAAAATTTTTATAGTTTTTAACTCAGCTGAAAGTTGAAAGTACTCTTCAACTGCGGATCAAAAAATTCATATATAATAGAAAGTAAATTCCATATCTACCTATAATAGAAATAAACACAAGAAAATGAATAATTTAATTAGAAAGATTCATTATTAATTTTTTTATTCGTCTGAATAAAGCTTTGACGCGGAGAGGAGGTCAAAAAAGTGAAACCCCGCTTTGATGAATCATTTAAAACTAATGTACTATAAATTTAAGCAAAAAATATTTCCCCATTTTTTAAAGTTATTTCATGTAATTGGTAAACTCAGACTTTTGGGATATATTTATCATTCTAAATAGTTTTCGAATCAGAATCTTTATCTTTTGGAAATAAGCCCTAAATAGCATATTTCTACGTACAGTTTTTTCAGATAAAAATAAATATAAAATTTTTTTAGCTTTTTGATACCAAAAATATGACAGCAAGTATGGGGGGGGGGGGTGTTAAACGGAAACTTATTTTTTATTCAAAAAAGGTGTTATTAGGAAATGATTTTTAGATTATTTAAAAAACAGTAAAGTGTTTTAAAGTATATGTATATATTTTTTTCTAATATATATTTTAAAAAGTACGAGAAATAGAAATACTACATATAGAAGCATTTTCCTTTTGCATATTGTGCTATATTTACGAAACTCATCAACATTTCCATAAAAATATATTATAAATAAGCTAAAGGACTTTTTTTGGCATTTTTTCACAAATTAAAAAACGAAATTACTAGTTTTTATTTTGTTTATAATTTTGCATTTCACTCCACTTCGTGTATTTTTAACAATAACTATAAGAACTATAATATCTTTTTTTCAGTAAAAGTAATTACCTCTAAATAGCATCACCATTACTACCAGCTTCTATATAATAGCCAGAATTCCGAATATTACTGTTGTTTTTCTTTTTGAAATAAAATTGATCAATTTTGATAATGATACTTCTACCTCATGCATATGAAGTAAAAAATCAAAACGACAGCAAAAGTAAAAACGATCAGGCGAATATGTCATCAATTACTTCAATAATTTCAAAGGACAATGTTAACAGTAACTTAGTAAACTGTGGCATTTCAAATAATCGAATCGAAAACGATTCGTCATTACAGTTCGAACCTAACGGAAATAATCAGATGGTAGATAACAAATACAGAATGTATAACAGTGATAGTTTGCGGAATTCCAGAATTTCTAACCCAGAAATATCAAATTTTCAGCCAAATACTCAGTACAGCACAAGCAATCAAAATTACATTGGCTACAATGACCCAAATGTATACAGCGGGATGTTATTTAACTGGGAGAATTCTGCAAATGAAAAAAGAGCCGAAAATTACATTTGTTCTAATGTACAGAACCAACTTTGGGCTTCAGATATTGGAATTGAAAATGCTTACATTAATAATAGCTTGATGGGTGGCGTCGACCAAGGGAAGATAAAGTATGATAGCTCTTTATTGAGTCATTTTTTGGCACAATCTGACATAACAAATCTAAATAACTACACTCAAGGTAAGTGTAACATTTTGCAATAAAATTTATATTTATATTTAAATTTATATAAATCAATTTTAGGAAACAATTACAGTGACAATTTGATCAGTATTTCAAACAAAAGCGAAGATTTTAGCAATAGATATTTTCTCAATAGCAATGATTTTTTTCAAAATGGTCTGGGATCATTAGAAAATAAAAAAAATGAAAACAAGAACACTTTAAACGTCTCGAATTTTCAAGAGCAGTTAAAAGAGGATGGTATTTTGATAAAGAATTCTCAAAGGAGCTTTAGAGATTTAGTAATCAACGAAAGTCAAGAATGTGATAATAATCAGAATGTCAACAGAGTAAACTCGTACAACCAAAGCTTAATAAAAGATCCAAAAATTGGAGCACTAAGTTTAGATCAAGATAGTCGAAATTATAAAATTGACTTCAATCAAGGCTTAGGAATAGACCAAGCATTCAATTCTGGTTACAAAAATACAAAATATAAAACGAATGTAACAGGAAGTATAGAGAAAAGCTCCTCTATATTTAAATTAGGTGAAACGCCTAATATAAACATATACCAAAACCAAGTTAACCAAAAGAATTTTTCATCTCCATTATATATTTCAAACTCTCCGTTTAAGTTTTCTGGAATAGATTTAAGTAATGGATCTATGACGCTACCAAACTCTCTACTAAATAAAACGAACGTAATTTTTAAAGAATGCCTTGATTCAGTTACTTTGAATTGGAATGCCGAAGAAATAGCATGCAAGAGACGACTAGTGCAATTTTGGAAATATAATGAAGCAAATAATATTATATGCTCATTCAGTCCAATAAACTCGTATGAAAGAAATCCTTCAAGTATAGTTATATCCTGTATTTACTGGGAAGCAAAAAAGGAATATTTCATAACCAGCGTCGATTGTATCCATCTCCTTGAGTCTCTTATTTCCGTAAGGTTTAGCGTTGAAGAAAAGAATAGAATAAGACGAAATCTTGAAGGGTTCAGACCATTAACTGCTAGTAAGTGCAAGCCAGAGTCATCTGATTTTTATAAATTGATAATGGCATATCCCAACCCAAAGCCACGGAATATAGAAAAAGATGTGAAAGTTTTTAAATGGAAATCTTTATCTAATGCTTTGGTAAAGATCATCGGAAAATACACTTCTAGTTGTAACTCTTCTAAAAGAGCCATTCCAATAAAAAAATATCCAATTAAAAAAAATCTGTTGCCACCAACCTTCCAAAGTGAAATTACATCAAGGGTAAGATCCAATTTAATTTTAAATTATATGTACTTGATAGTAAATAGAAAAAAATTTTATATCTAATTAATACCATTAATTTATTTAAAAAATAGGATGTTCCTTTATTGCCAACAAATTTTAACTATTCAACTGTATCCAGCGCTAAAAAAAATAAATTTATATCAAATCATGCAAAAACTATTGATTCAACTTCATTCGTTTCAGGGTATCCTCATAAAAAAGCGATTAAAAACAATAGAATTAATAGTGAAGGGAACTTGGAGAAAATAAAAACCCCACAAAAAGATAAAGACAAAAATTCCAAAGCTCCCAAAAAGTCTAAGAAAAGAAACTATGAAGAAGTAGAATCTGCAGAGCCCGAAAATTCTCACCAATATAACAAATTCGAAAGTAAAAATCCTAAACCAGAATTTGAATTTAATTTTCAAACAGATCAAAATGGCAACACCGTTCAAGTTAATTCACGAGGATATCAAGATTTACAAAAAAATACCACAATTTATTCAAGTGTGGATGAATGTTCAAGGAATTCAGAAAATATTAATAGTATAAATTCGAACAAGCTAGATCAAGATAAAATTTTTAGCGAAAATGCCACTATTGATGACATAGAAAAGTTTATTAGAGATAACCCATTAATAAACTATAATGAAATGTATTTAAAAAACAGTCAAATCAGCGAAGCGTTCGACTCTCATCTAATAAATGGACAATTAAACATTTTTTACGAAAATAATATCGATTCAAATGAACACAGCAATCAAATACAAGAAAATATCGAGAACCAAAAGTTTCTGGACAACTTTAATAATCCTTGCAAAAATGATTCAATAGTCATTGATGGCTCTAGCAAATTTACTGGAATAAACGAATATAAGCTTGAATCTAATACTGCAGATAGTCGAACTCTGTATCCTAAAGAAAGTGAAAATATAGACATTGAACAAGAAGCAAGCTCAAACTATTCTGCAAGCAAGTTCGAGTACAGCTTATCCGAGCCTCAATCTTTGTCTCAAGATTTAAATAAAGAAAGCGTAACTTTGATAATAGGAGGAAACGATGGAAACATATTTGATCAAAATAATATAAACACCAAACTCAGCTTTAAATCTATATTAGAAAATAAAACAAATGAAAACACAATTTCAAATTCGATAACTGATGTAACTTCTTGTAGTTCATTGAATATATTTGAGTCTGACTTGCATCCCTGGGGATTTCATAACTTTGAAGAGGGCTCAAACGAAAGCTTTGCGACAGCTATCGGGGGTTTATGTAAATATCCTACTGATAATCCTGAAATTTTCCCTAGCTATCCAATGTATAATAAAAAAATTGAAAAAGATACTGAGAGTAAACCATTAGAGTTTTCATTAAATCAAAGCTATCAAATTGAATCGTTTTTAGGAAACGTGGGGAATAATTAAAATCTATTTTAATTATTCTCAAAAAAATAATTCAAAAAATTAAAATACCAGAATAATGAAGAGCTCAAAAAAAATCTCAAACCTAAGTTAAGAATAATAAATTAAGTGGATAATACTTAAGAAAAGACTTATTACCAGAATCTCAATTATGTAATAGTAAAACATAAAAATCAACATAAAAACCGTATAAAACTGATTTACTAGCCTTTAATTCAATTTTTTCGCCATAAAAAACATAAAAAAAAAAGCCTCAAAAAGTCAATGAAATATAAATCAAAAAATCGCTTTTTTTTTTTTTGTAAATCAAACGTCATCAATAGCATTCTAACCCAAAATACCTATCGCGAAACAGCATATCCTAACCAAAATATCATTGTATATATTTTCACTATGACATTAAAAATTTTCATTCATTAACTTCACAAAGAATAATTAAATAAAAAGAGTATGATATCATAGAAATTTAACATTTCTTTTTTATTTAAATGATTTTTTTTTGATAACATTAAATTAATAAAAAATAAAAATTGTATAAGACATAACTTTTTGAGATTCCTTAATTAAGGATTTTGTTAAAATCTAATAGTTTTAAAAGCCACTATTCTGGTTTTGATTTTAGTATTTAAATATTTTTTTACTCTGTTCATGTAATTAGAGTTTGAATTTATTAAGAATCTTTCGATTTTTAATTAAAAAATTATTTAAAGTTGTAAGTGAATTTTTGATACTATAAGATGTGTTATAATAATGTTTAAATATAAGTTTAATTGCAAAAAAATATGATCTCTAACATATATTTAATTTCCAATTAATTATTTTTTATTTGATTTTTTTAATTAATTAAAATAGTAATTATTATCTAGATCAAATATTCATATACTAAGGATAAATATTTTCATTGAATACTTTACTTTTCTGGAATATAAAAACAAAGAAATTGGCTAGATATTTTGATATTTCATTTATTTCTAAATAGTTTAGATTAATAATAAATTGCAAATACATAATGTAAATTATTTATTGAAAAAAAGCATCAAAAAAAATTATCTCGATAAAAAGAGACTGGTTTTTCGATTATATGAAATATTTGATAGAATTTAAAAGATCTTTAACTGGAGCAAATAAATATAAAAACTTTTTAAAGCCAAAGAATTTTGCAAAAGCGCTATTGTAACTTTACCTAAAATATCCATAACATTTTGTTATACGGGAGATTATTTATCAAGGAAGCATTTTATAGTGTAAAGTTTTATAGTGTATATTTCACATAAAAGATTAATGACCAATGAGTAAAATCGTTTCTTAATTTAGCAAATAAAAGATTCAAAATTAAATGAATAAATAGAAAGTTTGAAATGCCTCATAAATTTAGCCGATAGTTTTTACAATCAAAGAATATCCAAGCCAATAACTAAAACTCAATTAAGTGCTTTCTTCATACAGAATCCCTCATATATTGAATCAACACACAAAAAAAAATATCATCAATATTATTTCTTTTAGCTAATTTATTACCACCAACTATTTTATGAATAAAATCTAATTATATACGGGTACTTAGTCTGTGAAAATAGCGTTACTGATGAACAGAGTGCTTTATATCAAAAGTATAATTTCAAAAATGTACGACTACTATTTAAAAAAATCAATAGTATATATATCAAAGGTTAATATACTCAAGTTTTTTTTAGACTAATGTTTTTTATTTCATTTAAAACTAGCTTAATACATACTCTATATAACTATTCTAATATCACGAAATAAATTAATTTATTGGTGATAATATGTGTGCAAGAGGAAAAATAACGAAAAAAATAAAAATATTTATTATAATAGTAAAGCTGGTTGCTATTGAGTATCACTCTTTAGAAATACTAGCTATAAAAAAAAAAAGATTAATTTGAGATTGTGATATGATTTATTAATACACAAAGGTCTCATTATTTTTCTTTTTCTTTCAATTTATTTTTGCTTTTAAAAATGTAAATATTTTAAGGTGTCATTGTTTTTTATTCAATTTATTTCCGCTCATAGGTTTTTAATAGGTATTTTTTGTGCTTTTTGCATCGTTTCTTAACCCTATTCTTTCTCATTTTTTTAGCAATGCTTGATACAGTCATTAAGTGATTAGTGGCCTCAGTTTCAGTTTCAGTTTGGATTTGATTTTTTCTTTTTCTTCTCTTATGAGATTTTTTAGTTCTATTGTTCTTCTTATCAAAATCTATAGTATTTACATTAATAGATTCCATAATTTCATCTTGTTCGAAAGGAAGTGATTTGGAATTTAATGTGTCTTCAAAATCACCTTCTAGCGTCATGTAAATGGTACTTGTTACTGTCACGGTTGTATCGACTTCAGAAGCTTCATATGAATAACTTTGACTTTTCTCATCTAGATATGAATCAAAGTGCTCTTGTGGGTCATATTTGGCTTCAGTATTTGTAACATAACTTGCATCCATATCATTATAAATATTAGTGTCTATAGCCATGCTTGGAAAATAGTTGGGGGTTTTTTTGTAAAAAGGCTGAAAATCAGTATCAGTTTTATAACCATTATCGGTTGCTATATTTCCAAGTAAATTTTTAGTTTCTTTTTCTTCAAGAGCAACAGCTGGACCGCCAACAAAAAATAGGTCATCATCGACGAATATATAATCATCTTTCATATTCGGGTCCTTGAAGTGGTTGTCGATGGTTTCGTCATAGAAATTTTTATTTCTATTCAAAGGTAGATTTTCTTGAGTTTCAGGAATATTAGGCCTATCAATCTTGGACGATTTTTTTGTGTTACTTTTGGTTCTATTTTTATTTTTTTTGTTCTTAGTCTTAGTCTTATTATTTTTGATTTTCTTTTTTTTCGAAACTAAACTATCTTTTTCGCTGATTACAGAGCTAGGCTTATTTTCAGAATATATATCTGTCTCAGGTTCGATTAATATAGCATTTTGATCATTCTCAACTACTTCAGTTTCAACTGCTTTAGGTTTATATTCACTCATAATACTATTGCTTTGGTTATTATCGATTTTAGGAGGTAAGGTAATATCATTGCTATAGACTGTCATTTTAGGGCGACTCATAAGCAAATCCATCCCAGTTTCGTAGTTTCCATTAAACTCAGGAATATGTGGTGTTGAGGGTCCATAATTAGCAATAAGGAGTTTTTTTCCTGTATAATTATCTGACCCATTACCAATTATATTGACATCAAAGCAATTCATATAATATTCACGGTCACCGATTGCGTTTATCCAAGTCCAGGCGAAAACAACGTTATCTGACGAAGGTAGGTTATGAGGTAACTCAATTTCATACTCACGTACCTGATTATTGTAATCAAAGCTGAGATCCTTGAAAAAACAGTGTTTGAAGACATCTTTGATAACCACAAAGTCGGCACCACCGTTGTATGAAAGGGCAAATTGACAATGGCCTCCATTGTGAGTAGCACCGCCAGGGAAAAATTCAACTTTAACCGTTTGACCAGCATACCAAGTTAAAGGATTGGTTCTATCTTTTTCTCCATCCCATCTACAAAGAGGTTTCCATACTAAGCCGCTTTTTCCTATAGGCGAAGTTACATCATAATCAAATTTCCCGCTTCGATTATTCTCATTACACTCATTTCTAGGGCTGTTCCTAACACATGGCTCAGATATAGCCATATGACCATAGCAAGTTTGAATTAGCAGCGGTACAATACCAAATAATCCGAAATTAACCATAGTTTATCCAATTTACTCTATGTTTTTTATGTATTTAATTTAAATTTCAAATATGTATAAATACAAATAAATAGAATGTGAAAATAATTTTAATAATATATTGCAACAGCGTTAAAGTTTTGAAAAATATGAGATATATTTTTAGTCAATAAAAAAGCTCAAACTATTTATCAAATCTCAATAAGCAAATTTATTATTTATATAGTATTTTTTTTGGTAAAGAATTACTGATAAGATTATACTGAGAGGTAATGTTTTCTAAAACGTCTGATAATTTAAAAAACTTTATTAATTTTAGAATTAATGTAATACATGTTAGTATGATATTTAGTGATATAATCTATTCCATAATTTTAATTATTTAATTTATAGCTGAAATACCAACAAGTAAAAACAAAATGCAAAAAATTAGATACACCTAAAATCTTGTTTCTTTTATTAGTTTAAATAAATTAATATTTAAAATGATAACAAGTTATAACTGCGAAATATCACAAGTACTAAAATGTAATGCGGAAAAAGCAGGTTATCTATTAATGATTAAAAGATATAGTAAATTGCATGGATAGTAGTTGTATCTAATCATCGGGCCATTACCCTAATATTAATATAAAAATACTATTATTATGAATATACCAGTTTATTTTTAATGGTGATTAGAACCATGTCACATTTTTTTATCTTTATTCATTTTTCTAGAAATTTCCTAAGCTGTAGATAGATAATTGCGAGCGAAAAAAAAAATTTTTTTTCGCTTGAATTAATATTTTTTAGAAAATGTATAAAATTAAAATAATTGTCAATATTTATTCGCAGATGTATACTATGTATATGTACGAGATTTAGGATATTACTTGTTTTTTATTATTTTTTCTAAAAAGTACTCGCGCAAAAGTGATAAAAGGCGAGATAGGCGTTATTAGGTTTGTGCAAAATTAAAGGCTAAATTCATATGTATACTTCAAAGCAGTAAAAGTCCAAGATAAAAGTGGTTAGGATAATGAATATTTACAATAAAAATTTTTAATCTATAATGGGCAATTAATTACTATTTAATCATTTCCGGAAGGGCCAACACTCATAGATTAATTAAAAATCATAACTGGAAAAGCTTTTTATCAATCATTAGTTATTGGATACAAAAAGAAATTGGCCAATAAAATAATATATTTTAATGTTAATTTAAAGATTTTTCATTTGGTTGAATAATTTTGGTAGTTCAAAAAAATCCAACCTCCCCTGAAATGGGATAATAATAAATTTAAACATTTGACGAAATTTAAAAAGTAAATAGAACAGTAAATGTTGTAAATCCAGAATCAGAAATAACATAATACGAAATCAGATAGTTTTCAGGATTGGAATTACTTATTTAATTAATAAAGATTCACAAGAAATAGTTTGGTATAATATATGCGGTACCAGGTAATTCAAAATGCATTCAAGTTGACTAATAAGGGAAAAAAATTATATTTGCGAGGAAAATTACACATAATTTTGACGTTTTAAAGATGTATCTGTGAATTGCATACTCGGAAATATAAAATGATACAAATATAAAAAAATGATGTAAATGTGAATTTAGAAGGAAAAATTCAGTGCAATTTTTTTTAATAAAGTTTATAGGTTAGCTTTATTGGTAGTAACTAATAAATGCAAGAATTGAATAAGTTATCTAAATTAATAAATAAAAAAACGAGCTTGTTCGAGGAGATAGAAGTATATCTAAAGGTACAACAACATCCAATATAAATATAAATATAAAAAAAAACTGAATATTTTTGAAGATACATGACTTTTGTGAATGTGGCAATAAATACGCGATAATTGCAACTCAAGCATCTATGCAATATAATCATAATCAAGATTACATTTGAGCTTATTAAAAATATACTGTAACTTGTCTTAAGAAAGAAAAAACTTGTATAAGAATTTTTTTATTTAATTTGAAACCATGACGGATGATTCCTGAAATGCGTTTTCTGAAATTACAAAAAAATAGTTCATTTTGCTAAAAAAAGAAAATAAATTGGCAAAAATCCAGGGATAAATTCGAGGTTATTCTCTAACTTTTTTTTTTAATATTGACCATAAAATTAAAAAAAAACAACAGATTATATATTGAATAAAAAAAAGACGAGTTAATCAATATTATAAGGGGATAAAAATACGCAAGTACGCTGTTTATTTTTTATATACTTTTGATAAGTATCAGCAAATTGGATTGAAGTGATGGTTATTAAATCAAGAATATATTAATGTAGAAATTAAAGCAAGTTTGAAGCATGTATATTTATAATAGATTAAATTAACTCTTAATTGCAGAATTATGAAATTATACTTGATATACATCTGAAAGTAGGAAAATTTATATAAATGAAAATTAGATTACAAGCTCTGATCTTTTTTTTTTTTTTAAAGGCGTTTATTATACGAGAAGTATTTTTTTTTTTTTTTTTCAAAGTGAGGATTTTCCTATAGTGCGAGTGGATTTTATATTTGCATTTCGCTATTTAATTCTATTTACTACAGATGATTGGAGGCTGGGTAGTAAAATACTATAGTATTGAACTACGAGCAATCGAAAATTTAGAAATTATCTATAAAGCACACTATTTACCACAAATTAAGTACAAGTATTTGATGAACAGAATAAGTCATTAAATGTAATGAGTTTTAACTTGCTGATTATAATTAAACTATATAAACGCTTTTATTTAGGGTATCACGAACTTCTTTAACCCTTTCACGGGTGGTAGACTATTTTTGGCCACCCAGATATAGCCAACAGCGTTCAATTAAAATACTTTAATTCCGAGGCCTTAAGAAATATTGGTTTATCTTATAATAATAGCAAATAATAAATTTGCTTATAAACCATAAACGAATCATAAAATTGATTTTTTTAAAGAGCGTTGGACGGGAAAGGGTTAATAATATTATACTAGTACGTTTAAACTTTGTCTATGAGATATTAATTATAATAAGGAATATAAAATATTTTATTTACTAGTAAAAAGAATATTAATAGTTATATAGATAAGCATGAAATGTGATTTAAGATATACCGTTAGAGAAAAAAAGATTGGAATAGTTGGATAATTTTGTATTCTGGGTTATGAATAAATGGTTGTTTGTAAAATCATTAATAATTGTTAGTTATGTTTTGAAGTGTATTATACTGGACGATTTTCGACAGATGTGGGTTTGGGAATCATTAATTATAGGAAAATGGGTTAAAAAGTATAGAACTAGACAAGTAGTATGATAATAATTATTTTTATTGATAATTTGAGAGTGAAAAGAGTGAGATAGAGGGTAAATGATAAAGTAGTTAAAGCTAGTAGAATACTAATAAAAATAGAAAAAGAAGTTTAAGAGGGCAAGAACTAGAAAATAAAAATTATATGCGATTATTTCAAGTATTCTTCCAATAGTTGGATGGTATTGTCAACGAATTCGTTGTTACTTGAGGAGACGGAGCCCCACTTTTTAGCAATCCAGTAAATGGAGTCAGTTGGAACTGGGATGATGGTTCTAGAGGAGTCTTTACTAGCTCTGGTCAAAGAGTTTGAAATATAAGGGCTAGTTTTAATTTCAGATTCTTGGGTAGATAGTGAGAAAGATTTTTTTCCAGGAACAACGATGGATATAGATTGCTTGCTACTCCTGTCAATTGAAGACTTGTTATTTCCGGTATTACCGCCATTGGCTAAGTAGTTGCTGAGTGACAAATCGCCAACGGTGATGCTATTGCGGACGGTTGAAGTGCTGTCAGAGCGATTACGGGTGAATTGGTTTGTACCATAATTAGAGTAAGTTTCATTTATTGTTAGAGCGGCTTTGTACTTGTTTCTCAAATTGAATTTTTCAGTCTTTCGGCGTTCTATTTCCTTTTCTATACTGGAAGGTTCGGGTTTTTTGGAGAAGAAGCTGAAGAAAGATCTTGTCTGAGTTATCGGCTCTTCTAATGGAGAAGGGATACTGACGGGAGAGGGGGTGATGGGCGATTTTATGCTAGCCATCGGGTTATTTGTACCAGTATGAATCATTTTAAAGTTTTGCTTTTTTGGGTTTTCGAAATTGACAAAGAAATCAATGTCTTTGCTATTAGTTTTGTAGAATTCTATTGTTAGTGTGAGCCCTTGAATGGTTTTTTCCCAAAATTCCATTATTAGCTTGGACTGTAAAACTAATTTCCCAAATGGATTGGCTAGAGTTTCGATTCTTTCGTTTAGTTCATTAATGTCTCTAGCAATACCACCTATGATTACAAGTAAATAAGCGTTAATTAAAAGATTATTGGAAGCGCATGGGTGTGAGAAATAAACAGAAGTAAATGAAAGAATTAAATGTTAATTAAAAAGGGTGAGAGAGGGGGGGGGATAAAAGTAAAGTTAATGAGAGGTAAAATACGATTTCCGGCTTCTAGAGCTTTTTGAGCGGCTTCGGGAGCCTCGTAAGATATCGAGAGTAGTTTATCGTTTATACTAGAGAAGGAGCTGTAGCAGAAGACAGTATTGTCTAGAATTTTTTCGATGAATTTTATTAGGCTAGTTAAGTTTATGATCGATTCTTGTGAGTTGATACGGTTTTCAGAAAGTCTTTTGAATGTTTCAATAATTTTATTGCAAATGGGATCGATGACAGAGTTATTGACAATAGCACACGATTTGATAGAGTTTGCAAAGATAGACCAGTTGGCTTTTAGGGTTTCAATGCTTGTTTCTAGGAAGTATTCTTGATATAGGGTGGTTCTGACGGGGAATATAGCGTCTCTGAAGCTCTTAAAGCATTGTGAAATCAATAGTGAATAGAGTTCTAGATCAGGAATTTCGCCTTCCCTGAATTCTTTCAGATGTTCTATATGAATGTTCATTATATGTAGATTGATGATTTTTTTTAATAATATTTCGGCAGCAAGTAACTATGAAAGTGCGATGAAGGTTCGTGAATTTAATGGAGTGATATGGTAACAAAATTAGGAATTTTGAAGAAATAAATATGAAAGTTATGAATTTGGGGCAGGAAAATTAGAGAAGGAGTGTATTGAATGGATAATGAATTAGTAATGCAGCCAAGTGTAGAAATCGGGTAAAATAGGAATGTTGGTATTTTAAATCAAAAAAAAAAAAATGGAAATAAGGAGAAAATGAGATATGCAACGAAACTAAAATTTGAGGCAACCAAACGGCTTTTTTTTTTGTAATTTTTTTACGGTCGCCTATTTTATGAATTCTGTGTATGTTTGGATGAATTTTTTTATATTTTACTTTATTTTATTGCATTTTTTATCTGGCGAATATATTCCTTATTTAGGGCAGCGCTATAATCCCGTCTATTATTTTCGCAGTATATAAGCTCTATTAATAGTAGCGTAAGATAAAAATGGCGATTTATAAGTTTCTACGAATCAGCATTCGTGATAAGCTGAGTGTTTTTTTTTTTTTGTCAGCAAAAAAACCTGGCCAATACATTATTTGCGTTTTACATCTCGCTTATTTTCTAAGCATTTTCAAAATTAAACTTTTAAAGTTTTTTAATCCAAGTTTTAATTTTCAAAAAGTTTGGTTGTAAGGGAGTTTGGTGCTCATTGACTAAATTTGCAGGAAAGTCGAAGGATGGGAAATGCGAGAAAATCAGAACCATTGTTCTGATATTGCCAGCCAAATCGATGGGAACTTACTTATAGCTAACTGGTCAAGCACACGCTCGCTCTCAATTCTTAAGTGATTGTGGCGCGAAACTGTTAGCAGGTAAGTACCTAGGCAGAGTATAGGGGCGATGGGATTTGCATATTTATACGCTGTTAATTTGTCCCTATAAATCCAGCAGTATTTGCATCAAAATAGCTATTAATTGCAACAACATATCAGCAGCTAGGCCAAAGTAGCTATGAAAAGGGACCTGCTTTTTAGATGGCTATACTATTCCCTAAAAAAGGCATTAATTAAACCCAGCAACGCTAATTCCAAGACTATTAAGTTTCATTTTTAATATCCGTACTTTTAATATTGATATTATAAGCGCAATATTCAAACAGGCTCTGTAATGCTCACAGCTCAAATATAGCCTCCATATATCAATATTTGTCATCCATAAATTTTTCATGGATAAGATTATTGTGTGGAATTGTCTAAATTTTTTTGTTTAGAGCTTCAATATCACTTACGTATAATAAGGCACTTTATGGCCGAGATATTTTTTCAGATAACCTCTTTTTCAGGAAGCTCATGCTGGAAAATTTTTTATTATTCTTTGATTCGCGTGGCGATTCACATAACTATTTTCTATTTGATTTAAGGCTTTAGCGCCTAAATAATTATATAATCTTTCGATAATACTATTTCCTTATTGAATATTGCTGGTCCCGTTTGATATAAACATAAATACTGCGCCATTCATGAAAGATGCCGAACATAATCGCCCCTAATATACAACGCATTTTTATCCCATCATTACTAAGATGCGCCAAAGAATATGAATCAGTTCAGCCAATTGGCACATCTTTTTATTACGCTAGCAAAAGCAAGTTCCCGAATTATAAAACAACACAAACTCCCCTGACAAAAGTATGCCATATCCTCGCTTATTAAGCTGTCTAATGTTTCGATTCGAATAAATATAATTTGCGTTATAGAGTTATTAGTAAAGCAAATAAAAATTCCCGTCAACCAAAAAACACCAAGATAAAAAAATATAAAATTATTCAATTCCATCCACCAAAGAAAATAAATACAAAATCTTTATCACTTCATAAAAAAAAAAAGGCTGAATCTTGAGGACTTTTGCACAATTATAAAATATTTCGCTATACGATGCTATAATACTTATAACCAATAGATAATTGACTCACGGAATATAATATCTATCATGCATTCTCAATTGGATAGCTTTGGTAATTCAACCAATAGTATACCATCAATTACAAAACGCTAAAAAATATGAAATTGTAAATCGGGATTTAATATTCGCTCAAAAAATTAACACGTAGATGTGGAAAAAAAAAAGCAAAAATTATAAGCAAGAAAATAATAGTCTGTATTTATAATTTTTTAGTGACTTGAAAAGCAGATGAGGGGAGACATACAGCGTATATGTATATTGAAGTTGGGTTTATACTAGATTTCTACATTAAAAAAAAAGGTAAATTTGTTCCGAATTTTATCCCACTACAATTCTCAATATTACCATATAAATAAACCACTAACCAAGGAATTGAAAGAAAATTCTACAAGAACAGTTTGTAAATGGTGTCATTTTCAGGATTATCGCCAAATGTGGGCATGAATGGGCAGAAATAAACACCATGCAGCCCTTCGCTTTTATCTGGAAACTCGAACCTACTATTGAAAGTGTTGAAAACTATTCTTGAAACATGGTTCCCGGGTGCTGGCAATGAGCTAACCAGTTCGTCTAGCTTGGTGTCTTTGAGCTCAGGGTTCATTGAACAGAATTCTGGTTTGGACTTTTCGTCGCTGCTATCGCCTCGCGTGAAGGTCAGCCATTTCAGAAGGCTTTTTCCTTGATTGAATACTGCCCTAAAGCTATTGTTGTGAGAAACTAGCTCTGGTGATGCACATCTATGTGCCGCTAAAATCAAGCAATTATGTTTTGCCGCCAGTTGTATGAAACCCGATCTTACAAATCTCCCCGGGTTTGTATTATCTAAGTTTAGATAGCCAACACATTAGAAAGATTAAATGAATACTTCTAACTTGTATTTGCAAATCATATTAAAACCAGATGGTGTAAATTCTCTGTTACCAATAACTGCGTTCTTCGAAGATTCCAAACTCTCTACCAACAAATCTTGGCATTTCTTGTTTGTTTTCAATGTATCCTAAAAATACACAATGCGCAATAAAAATTAATTTGTTAGGTTTAGAAGCTTAAGAATATAATAAGCGACATTGATTAAGGACAGCTGGAAATTAAAGATAGTAGTTAAAGATTTAATAAAAATAATTTAATTAATCCTCTATAAGAAATTATCTTACCTGGTTGATGCGGACGAACCCAAGTTCGTCAACAAGTCTTTTCTGTACAAACGTCGACTTTCCGGTTGCTGGTGAACCTACCATGATAACAACTATTCTCCTATCAGGCTCATCCTCCATACTCTTCTTTACAGTAGCAAAAAAATCAGTTTCGTCTCCATCATAATCATCCGAAATACTCTCTATTAAATATCAAAAAATATTGGTATTTAATATGCCATATTAAATTATCAATAGCCAAGATGACAGAACAACAAAAAATGCTAAAACTTGCGGACGAATAAGAAAAGTTGTTTTTTATCAAGAATTTACCCTTGAATTCTGTAGCTGTTTCTATTGCGTGCTTCGGGTACTTGATTTTTGAAGCTTTGAACCCGTTTTCAAAAAACTCTTCAGGGCTGTAAATTTTTACTCCAACATTAAGTGCCAGTTTTCTAAAAAATTAAAAATGCATCAGACACCATATAAAAAACAAGCGCCAGTAACTAAATAGCGATATATTTATATGATCTTTTAAGCAAATAATATAAGCTAAAGGTCTAAACTTACAAATCACAGTCAGAATGGTCTTTACTTGCTCCAGGAGCCCATCCATCTCCTCTTCCTAGCGCATCGCCGACATAGTAGCTTTCGCCTAGATCTATTTTTATTTATATAACAATATGCTTAAAATTACTAAACTGAGTTAGTAATGTTTGATAATATTTTGAATTGGAGCTCTTGGAAAACATTTGACATGCAAAAGAAAAAATAAATAAAGCTAATAAGATATAATATAGGATATATAAGGGTTACTTATTTTCTGGCCACCATTGGCATAAACCGCCATCAAGTACCACATTCCCATCCTTGGTTTTCTGAAAAAGTCTTCGTTTTTGGCTCCAAAAAAGAAGAATGGAAATTTGAGCTGAAAATGTATAGTTTAAGATACAGTAACAAGAATTGCAGTTTATAAAATTTTTTTAATTGATACATAGTTTAGGAAAAGTAAGATTATTGTAATTTTTATTTTGCTGTTGATGCAAAAATGCCAGCGTTTTTATAAATATATAAAAGACTTTACCTCACGCGAAATCATTTCTATTTTCTTCTTGAGCTGATTTCTTTTCATTTCTTTTTTTGGATTTTTCCCTCCTTCTTCGATATATAATCCCTTTTGGTTACTTAAGATCGAAATATGATACCTTTAATTTTACAAAATATGAATAAATTATTTAGAAATAAATAGTAAAATCAAAAAGATAAAGATGAATAATACTAACCCTTGATTATACAAGTCATTTAGCTTCTTGATCACGTTTGAGAACTTGAAGGCCCAGTCAAATTCGTCTTTGGCGAATTTGTACTTGCTCTTGACCCTAATTATAGTATCGTCCTAAAAAAAATCAAAGCGTAAAAAAATTATAAAAGATTATTACCAAATATGTTGTAGAAAACCTACAAAGTATAGCCAAAGTATATAATTACCAAGTCAAACGCCGCCACTTTCTCGCTTGTCTGTGGAGTCCCAAACGTCCCAACTAACAAATTCGCGTCTTCGTACCATCTTATGCTGTTTTCGCCATCTAAATCTTCAATAATTTCGGGTTTTGCCCTTTTTTTAGTTGAGAACATCTCTAAATTCATCTGCCTTTTAGCCATTTCTGCTCCTCTGAATCTTGAAATACGAAACGTGCAGGTCCACAAGCTTATTTTGAGTGAATTTATGCTTACGAGTTTTATGGTTTTGGTTAGGAGCTAAAAAAAATAAATTAAACAAAAATCGGCTAATCGATATACAGCTAAACTGCGCTTTCTAGTTTTTTAATTTTTTTATATTGACGTTGTCAATATAGCGCAAAACTGAAGTTTGGTAAAAACTAAAAATTAATATTGCATAGTTTTTATGGCCTCTAATTCGTTGATGTTATTTTGTTTTCTCTTTTTTTTTTTTTAGTAATTCAAACTCGATTTCGATTTATATACTTTTGGTTTGGTATTATATTCAGCAATATTTAATTCTAGTATGCCTCGTACAAATAGTGTTTTTTTTTTAATATTGAAATTGCCAAGTTTAATATATACGTAAAACCAGTCCCTCACTATTCCAATTAATTGTAGTGTAATTCAGAATATGTATAAATGTATATTTTTTTCAATGCTGATAGCTTTGTATCATCGCCAGTATATTTGTTTTTTAGAAAAAAGCGTGTACTCAAAAATGGACAAGAAAGCGTAGTAGAGATATTGAAACGAGTCTTGTCTATCTATTTATCATGAGATGAAAGAAAGCGAAAAATCGGTTATTGTGTATAATTGGGTAGAGGTAATAAAATCTGAAAGAGTAATAATCGGTTCATTATTGAAGATGGGTGAGTGGCAGATTTATGGGTTTATAAATCGCATATACCAGTAGAGCTTTATTCATAAAATTTTTTGGTTCAAGAAGAAAGTTAAACTACAAATACATATAAGAAATAAAAAAAAGAGAGAGAGGAAGGTGCGGAGGGGGTAGGGATTGGAATGGTTTATTTAAAAGTAAAAAAAAAAATTATATATGGTAATTTTAGTATTATGATTTTTTAGGGGTGGCCTTATGTCTTCTTTTTGTTGACGTTAGAGTACCCTATACCGACGCAAGTCAGATTAATTGAGGATGAGGATTTAGGATTGTCGGAGTTAGGTCTAGTGATATTAGAGGGTTCGATTTTGAAGGAGATATTGAAGAATTCTTTCAAGTCGCGGAGGTATTGAACGGTGAATTTGTTTAGTTTTCCAAAGTTGACTTTACTGACATCTTCGGAGCTCAGGGTCATAAGCAGCAGATATAGCCATTGGTGGTACGAGTCGCAAGTTCCAGATTTTGATATTTCGGTTAGGAGTTGGTAAGCGCACTTGGCGCCAATATCTTCAGGGGTTTGGTTTGATGACGAGTCTAAAGACTCCGAATTAGCTTCAAGGTCTTGGGATTGCTGCGATTTTTGGCTTGATGGTTCGGCGCAGAGTTCGGACGAAATCAGGCAGTTTGAAGTTGTTTCGGCAACCAGGACAATGCCAAACCCTGGACTTAGTCCAGACTCTTTACCAGAGTATACATCAGTATAGAGGTATATGTCGTTTGAAAACTGGCCAAGAACTGCACGGGCTTGCTCGACCATGCGGTTTGTTGATTGGGGGTTAACACGGGCGCTGTAAGCAACGCCTCTAATTTTAGATATGAGGCCAGGGGTGATGCTGCGGATAGGTCCAAGCATGTTTGGGACTATTGGGCAATTGAGTTTGACTTCGCCTCCACCTTTTGGGAACAGCCCTCTTTTAACGATTTGAAGTTCGAGACCGGATTCGAATTTTGCATAATATTTAAGAATTGGAAGCGTTACTGTGCGGAAAGCGTCGACGCTGATATCTATGGAGTTGTTAGTTAAACCAAATAGCTTTGCTTCGACTGGTGTTTTGGCAAATAGCGAGAAAGATATGATGAATTCTAAAAAGTAGCCTAAACCACGCGAAACTGGGCACTCGTGCGTTATTCTTCCACCGATTATAACACCAGGCTTAAGTAGTATTGAAGTACCTATTGAATTGCAGCAGTTTACATTTTTTTTATTCATTATTAAGGAAGGTATACAAATATTTACGTTATTTTTTTTTTGGAACTATTTGAAAAATTGATGAGAATTAACAGTCACTGAAATATAATTAATGAAAATAATTCCCAAACAATTTATCAGAAATAATTTTAATTAAATGCATAATAGTATATTAAATTATATAGTGTAAATGGTTTGCGGTGAGATAAATACCTGTGTAACTGATATCGATAACAGATCCATTTGTCAATTTTTCAGCTATTTGTAAAATCGAGACTTCATAGTCACGTAAACCTGGGGTATCTAGATCAGATCTTATTTCGTCGATTCTCACGGGAATTCCGCTAAGAATGCTCATGGCAATTCTCTGGCGGAAATATAAATGACCTTGAAATTTCTTGATCTGCTTAGGCTTAAGCATTGTTTATTATAATATATTTTTTGTTGCGTTAGGGATCGAAAGAGGCTAAAGAATTATGGATCGAAATTATGGTAAAGCTGAGTATTCCTGTTTCTAAATGGTATTGTATATATTTTAAATGTTGATATATTTTATGATTAGGTTTTAGTAAGCTAATTTTTTTTCGTTTAAGCAAAATCTATAAATCAGAAACTTTTCATACAGCTAGCTATTTTTTTTCAATAGCTTGTAAAAAAAAAAAACTTGATATATTTGTGTAAAATAAAAAAAAAAAATTTTTTTTATTATATTTAGTAAAGCGTAAATTTGAATTTGGATCAGCAAATTTTTTTCTATTTGTTCAAAAATTTAACTTTTTTATAGTAAATTTCGCATTTAATATACTATAATTGGCCACAATATTTTAACACTATTCGAATGAGATCACGCTAAAATGAATTGTATCTATTCATTAGACGAATTCTGACTAATAGACACCATAGACTTTGCACAAAGCTAAATCTATCATTTTTTTTATCTTATTTTCATCGTTTATAGAAAATAATTGTTTTTTAAGCCCAATAACCTTGAACTTTATAAGGAATAATTTATAGCTCAAACAATATTATATATTAAAGCCTTAATATAAAATATAATAGACACTTGGAAGCAAAGAGCGATGTTCACTCGCCTAATCTTACTCTAATATTAGCAATGAAACTGGTGTTGACCTGAATATATTATTAAAGCGAAAATGGCACAATGCTTATTCGTTTTATACATTAGGCATAACTTTGAGCCGATTGGAATATCAAAATTATGGTGCTGAATTTATAAGGTAGATAGGTTCACTTATTTAGATAAGAGAACTGATGAAAAAAATTCAATTACAATGATAGAAAAGGTGAAAGTAGTATTGATAATGAAATAGGGAAGAGTCTTTGAGAATCCAAACTGTAATCATATTTGGCAATAAGTAAACCAATAGAAATTTTTGGAAATAAAAATATAAATAGGGTAGTTTCAGTAAAAAATAAAAATATGAATATACGTAAATAGGTGTGTGTTTGAATGTGTGTAAGAGAATAAAAAAATCTATTTGATTTTGCGCAAGTGGTGTTGTGAGATAGCAATCTTTGCAGAGGTATCATCAGTTTTGTTCTGGATTCTGTTTAGTTGAGCGTTCTGGGTTTCGATTTCCTGACCCATGCCAAGGGCCATTTTCTTCAGCCCGCCAACAACATCGCTTATTTCGTTCAAATTATCGTTAATTTCATTCTCTATCTCTGGGTCTTCATCTTCGTCGTATGTGTACTTTTCGCGCTCTTCTTTCGTGAGCTGTCTGCTGGAGTCGTACCTGCTTCCTGACTTGTAGCTTGTCGAGTTTTCGATGCGCTTCTTGGACTCGTAGTTTTGGTTTCTGATACGCTCGGCTTCTTGGATACTGTGTTCCTGTGCCTGCTTGGCCTTATCCAATTCCGCTTGTCGCTTCTTCTTGCTATTAAACGGGTTTCCAAAGCTAAAACTGAATATGGACTTGTTTAAAGTTCGCAAGTTTGACGTTTTTTCTATAGACTCATCAGCACGAACGTTGGTCACATCAACAGTCTTGTCAATCCGGTTCAGCTGAGCTATTTTTTAGAAATGAAATAAAAAAAAGGGGCCACATTAAATCAATAAGCTTTTATCAATGATAATAAAGGGTATAAAACTTAATAGGGGCAAAATGGATTTTATTATTGTGTTGGAATGAAGAGTAAAAGGGAATTACCTGATTGTTGCCCAAGAGTATCCATAGTTTTTACAGCGACCGTTTCGGTTTTCTTTATCTTTGCGAGCGCATTACGGGTTGAGGCTAGAGAGTCTTGCTTGACTTCAACAATTCTATTCTTGATCATGTCAATGTCATCATCATCGCTCTCCTCATTTTGGGGGTTGTAGCCTGTCTGCTCATATGCAGCCTGGCGCGAAGGCGAATCAACCCTGTTGCTTTGGTACTTTTTGAAATCATTCATCTTTAAGATAGCTTGGTATTTCGGAAATAAGGTACTGCGGGAGACTTGAGTTTAAATAAAGAAGTCAAAATTATAAAAGAATGCCCTATATATACTTTTAAAGTATGTAGAACGTAAAAGAATGAATAATTCTGTTTGCTAAAAAAAGCTCTTATGAATCAATAGCAGATAGCTTCGCTAAAATCAAAATAAAAAGAAAATTCAGCGAACTTGAGTTGGAATCTTGAAGCAATAAAAAGATATTTATAAATACTTTTGTAGAGTGTAACAGCTTAAAAACGTTAATGAAGCTTTATGAATAAGTATTAGAAGTTTGGTATTGGGGGTGGAAAATAAGCCCTTTTTTATTTCTTACTCTCAATACAAACTACTCTTTTGCCAACTCGACTTTATTTGCTGAGTTTTCTTTTTTTATACTTATTTCCATTTGCTGAGTTTTCTTTTTTATACTTATTTCCATTTGCTGGGTTTTCTTTACATGTATTTTGCCTCTATTTGTATACTTCATAAAACTCAATGTTTGTCTTTTTTATTTACGCAAATGCCTAATATTTGCTATCCACTCTGCCCTATAAGATCATCGATTTGCTCTTACCTTATTTAGCTTATACTAATTGGCCATATACGGTTAGAGGTCACAAGTATTAGCCAATAAGCCATACACAAGATTTAACAGCCCCAGGAGCCTCCCTCTTTTGGCCCCAAAAGCCTACTCTACTTTTCCCGCTATTTTGCGCGTTAACTGCACATCTTGTACCAAAATCCCAAGACCATTCTCACTTCAAATCATCACCTCTAAACTATACGCACTTGATGCCACATATAATACCCAAACTTTCTATATACCCCCAACCCCTCCTATCAATACTATTTTATTACTATAAAGGAAAATGCATCCCCACTAAAAACCCATTATTATATTTGCCAAGCCCACAACTTGTATGTAATATTGCTTTTTTCTTGTCCACAAACACACGCCTTATCAAAACCCCCCGTAAATAAATTATTTCACAAAATTTCCGTATATATTTGCGATTCTCTATATAATAATCCCATCTTGATAACCTCTTAACTGTTCAATGTTTAAAGATTATGAGCCTATTGATTCATTTATGACTTACAGCTATATTAACTACTTGCTACTACTATATACAAGCCAATAATCGGATTAGTATCAGATATATCTTTTTTTTTGTGTATAACGTAGTTTGTTATGATTAATGCACCAACCTAAAAATAAACTCTATACCTACCTGGAAAATCACATTAATGAAAATTTGTGATTATTTCTTAGCCCAAAAACTCTACCTGATAACTTTTTACTGCCCATCAGCTTTCTTTTATTTTCTTTCTTTCTATATTAATATTTGAGGCCAAAATATATTATCAATCACATTACATGATACTTGCAATATTTTTAGGAAGGATAACAAACATAGTATTTTTTTTGAAAATAAGGTAAAACTTAATAGTACTTTTTATTAACTGAAAAATATTGATGCCATTTTCTTACAAATTGGGGAGGGGGGAACAGTCATATTTAGTGAATAAATACAAAATAAAAAATTCCTTTTAATAGTAGCATTCAAAAAAAAAATTTTTAATACTTCAAGAACAGATCTATTGTAAATAGCTCTGTAAACAGTGATACAAGTTAATTATATATTATTTTCATTAGCAATAAAACTTGTTTTTTATCTTTTTTATTTTATAAAAAAAACATTAAAAACATTTAGATTTTTTTTTACCTAATTATCTAGGTAAAAGAAAAAAATTCCACCAAAAAAAAATATAAATATATTTTGCAGTACAAAAATTATTTATAAATTTATATAAAATAATTCTGGAATCTTATCAACCCTGAAAACAAGCGCTTGCAATTCATCAAGTCATTTTAAATAATTGTAACTATTAATTCGTGTTTTTTGGAATTCATGTTTTCTCAGAGATCTTATTAAGTATAGTTTAAACATATACAAAAAACTATTATAAAATATTTAAAAATTTAAAAAAAGTATTAAAAAAATTTTTTTTCAACCGACCGCTCTCCGCGGCTCTATAATCTCTTTACCCACTGAGCACTGATTCAAATGTTCTCATGAATCGCTTAATCGTTGCAGTATAAGTGTTTTGGGCACGCGGATGCCGCTCAAAATTTTGGCTATTTCCAGCTCAAATCTGGATCAAAGAACCTTTAGACCCCCCCCCCCACCACAAGGAGTTTTCCAACTAGCCCCAACTGAGCTTGGTTGAAAATATAAAGTAAGCTTTTTTCGTCAGTGCTGATCGGCTTGGGTATGAACCGGCTGCAGCTCAGAAATATGTGGTCGACCGACTCTGGCACACACAAGTTGGAACAGGGGTAAAAAGTTATTCAAATTTTATTTATTGGGTTTTTCCCGTCATAAACGTTCGATAAATTAAGAAAAGTGATATTAAGAAAGCGGGGGTTTTATATCTTTTTCGTGTAAATACATAGTGTTTACTTTTAATAAGAAATGGTGTTTAATAGAGAGAAATAATGATAGTGATAAGTATAATAGAGTAATATAGTAAGAATAAAGTAATGAATAGTTTGTATATAAAGATGGTTAAGATGGTAAAGATCAAATAAAGTTGGTATTTTGGTGTTGAAAAAAAACTTTTTGTATAATGAGAATCTTGGATTATCTTTGTTTAAAAGAAAAAAAAACAGCAAATTAATATCTTTTTAAATAAATACCAAATTCATATAATTGGCTCTTAGGGTTATACAAAGATATATAATCTCATCGAGCTTTGTATATAATTATACCAAGTAATATATTAGACAGCGAAATAAATAATAAATATGATTTTAAATAGCTATAAGCTAATTTTCAAAATTACAAAAAAGATCTAAATATCTAATTTTATTCCTAAAAAAATTTATAATAAGCTATAGTACTTAGAAAAATATTTTATTGAGGATTTTAAAATCGATTAGTTCTAACAATACGGGTCGAATATGAAATTTAACTAAAAATATTAATAATCAAACTTTACTGCTTTCAGTATATTAACATTATTTGCGAGTAAGCCTATCATTTCACCTATAAATTTATTGTCATAACTTTCTTGGCACTCTCCTTTGGTAACACAGATAAGAGTTTTAATAATATCTAAAGAAATTTTGTGGTTTTTTGAAATTATATCAAGCTTAGTGGCGACTTTTATTTGCTTTTCCTTTGATTTTACGGATTTCGGAGTCTGATTATTTAATTGATTCAAATTAATTCTATAATACTCGATGGATTCTGTATCAATCATAAGGATCAAACTTATAATATCTTGAATGTGGCATTCTGATAGTATATTTTTGCTGAGAATTGTGTATTCCGGGTCTTTAACCAATAAATTTCCATAATCTGCATTTTCAATTGCTATTTTGCATCTTCCAAGAATATTTGCTTTAGATTTGTCTTTTTTATCGCTCAATTTGTCAATATTTAACTCATTATAACTAAGAGTGTTTATCTGGGTTTCTGTAAATACCATTGCAGATCGAAGAACAACCGTGGTACGCCTTTGTATTGCGTTAACATCACATTTTCCTCCCTCTGGAAAATATTCGAATGTTTTTTTCAGTGTGCTATTAAATTTATTTTTTAAAGAGTTTGGTATGGCGTCGCGACGGGGCCAACAGGAGTGAACATAAGATCTTGGTGCACCTCCTGAAGATGTGGGAGAGGAGCTAGAGGCTATGAAGTTCATAGTAAAAACAACGGCTGTAGTTGCAACCGAGTAAAACGAATACATTTTTGTTTTCTTGACTTTTTATTTTAAAATATAAATACTCTTGTTTATACTTCACTTCTTTTTATCCCTGATGAATAAATTTGGTTGATGAATCGCAAAAATAATGGTAATATTACGACTTTATATAATTTTAGTGAAATATTCTTTAGACACTTGAGCATAAATTTTTTTATTAATTAAAATATATTGATTAGTACCACTAATAAAACTATATTTTTCTTTTTCCAATCACAAAAGTTTTAATTATATTTAAGCTAGAAAAATTTTTTAAATAGTTTCCATACAAAACGATTATTAAAAATGTCTACAAATTGAAGTTTTTCAGAGTATGTTCTTGAGTTGAAAATGTACACAACACTCGCCATTGAATAGATAACTAGTAATTTTTATATTTTATCATTGTTACTCTCTAATGGCGACGATAAATAAAGCTGCATTTATTATATTAGTTATTATACAATAAAGCATGCTATATAAAAAGTTAATTTAGTTTATAGTACGTTTATTTTTAAATTCCTGTTTATAAGCCCTTTTTTCCCAAAACTATACTTATTGAAATAATCTGATGAGAAGTATATTTATTGTGGAGTTTTATTGACCTAATAACTTACTAGAAGCTGTGCGGACAAGTAAACTAAAAAATAGTATTATTTCTGCAAGGCATAAAAATGCTAATGCAAGTAAATTCCGCTGAAGGAAAACCAGCTGTGTACCTAAAGCGGAATGAGATCAATCTACCAACCAATAGATACGCTCAAGCTTTTATCTATTTACTGCAAAACAACAAAGTTGCTGATTATTTTAGTATTTAGTTTGAATTGTTTTTGCTTATTGGCCGAGCCTAGGTACAACAACATTACATGAGCTTTAGTTTAAATCCAATAAATAGCACAATCTTAATTTTATCTGATTAACTATTCCATAACATCCAATTGATTGTCGAGGAAATCATCTATATTAACCCTTTCCCGTCCAATACTATTTTAACAAATCAGTTTTATGATTCGTGTATTATTTATATGTATAATTATTATTTGCTTATAATATGAAATAAGCCAATAATTCTTAAGTTCTCGTAATTAAATAATTTTAATTAAACGCTGTCGGTTATATTTTGTAGGTTAAAAATAATCTAACACCCTTGAAAGGGTTAAACTGAACAATTAGATTATATACTCAAAAATAACTTATAGTATTCAAAGTCTTTAAAGAGACGTAAAATAATCATGTCAAATACCTAATAAAAAAGTTACATTGATAATCCAACCTTAAAAGTATCCAGATTAATTTTGAATGAGTAGATCAAGTCTTCTAAAATATCTTTTTACCTATAGAGCTATCAATAAAGTACAGTAGTTCCACACGATTTTTTTTCCCCATACTATTTCTAAACTTTAAATGTTTTATTTGAAAGCTTTTACACATTTAAACACAAAAAGGTTAGTGTTTCTATTTCTTAAATGAAGAAAAATAAAGAAGTACTAAGTAAATTTGCTGAAACTGGTTTTGTATATAAGTTTAGGTGATGCTAGCAATAATTACTGTACGTAAATCAGCATTAATTTAATTACTATTACACCAAAATACTTTTTTCTTGAAAAATCTTATACATACAACAAAAATTTCATTTGTTTTTAATAAATATTGATTTGAAAAATTCAAGGAAAAAAATACGGCAGTAGTTGGTGTCACAAATAATCACCTGGATTCATTTGTAATCGGTCATTTCTGAAAATAAATAGTATATATATACTTATTTTTAAAAAAAAAATAAAACGAAAGAAAACGCATGATTTTTATCCTGTTTTATCCTTATACAAAAAATTAATATAAATTCAATTTATATGTATAACCTTGCTCAAAAAGCACTCTATTTAATAAATAAAGCCATTAAAAGGAAAAAATGAAGCAAAAAAAATGAAACTTTAACCCTTTCCCGTCCAACACTCTTTAAAAAAGGCGAATTTATTGATTCGATAGTCATTTATAAGATTCTTTATTTTTTTTTTAATTTGAATTATACCAATATATCTTTAAGCCTCGGAATTATACGATTTTCAATGAACGCGGTTGGCTATATTTGATCATCCAAAATTAGTCTACCGCACGGGAAAGTGTTAATAGCTATTTAGACTATTTTCATTCTCCATAATATTCATAAGCCAAAAAAACATGTATAGAATCTGGGAAACCAGAAGAATACCCAAAAAATTCCAAGCTAAAGTTACTCTATATAAAATGGTTAAATTAAGAAGCATTATAATTTTAAAATAATTAAATTTGTAGTGATAAAAGTATATTCTGAGGAAATTAATCATATATATGCTAATTATCAACATTTAGAAAAAAAAAAGTGATTTAAGTACGAGGCGAAAATTTAGAAATTAAAAAAATTAGACTTGACACTATAAAGAAATATGATGTATCAATCTAAATTATTTTTACGGTTATAAATTATAAAAAATAGGTGTATCTTTTTATAAATTTCAACAATATATGTATTTAATCCGTAAAATTTTGACTAATTATTTTAGTGTTGATTATTTTGTTATATAAACTTGGTTTATAACTCGTATTTTATATTTATTTTTAGAGTATCCATGTTTAAATAATTTAGCAATTTGAGTTTGAATTGATTCTTTGCAATATTTATTTTATTTAGTAATAAGAAAACTATTCTTATGATTAATTTTATATTGAGATTTTATTTGAGTTTACACTTTTTTATTTCCTGTGAAATTTAATATTATTAAAAAAAATATTACTCCAATTAATTTTATTTTAAAATATGCTAATATCGGGGTTGAAATTTTTTTTATTTTTATGAATCTATAAAATAAATTGATTTATTTATAAATCCAGATATTATCTTTTTTTGAACTAAATAATATTCATTATTTGAATTTTTTTGTAATTAATACTTAAAATAACATTAATTTTGCTATTTAATTTACAAAATGTTTTTATTTTACCTTTTAAAAATAGCTTAACTCACTTATTAAAAGCAAAAATTAGATATAAATGTATCCACATTAAATTAATTTTTGATTTTTTTTTTGGAATTATAGTCCTTATTTTATAGTTTTTGATTCGATTATTACTTCTGCTAACTGTTATAATCAATCTAGATTAATCAAAGTAAACTCAGTAATATATTGGAATTAATCGTCTTATTCCTTAAGATTTTAGAACCATAAAAAAAAAATGAATATTAAAATACTCTAGAAAAAAAAAACCTTAAAATAATAATTATAAAATTTGATTATTTACAAAAATTATTGAAAAAAGTAAAATAAAAGTTGCAGAAGTAAAACTAGCTTTTTCTGAAGACTTTTTATAAATAAAATCCGTTTAAAAAAAAAACTGTAGACTTTTTGTAATAATATTTCCATTTTAAGAATTTTAAATATTTGGGGCTAAATATATTTTTTTAAAAAGTTTTATTATGTATATTTTATTTCTGTAAAAAAATTTTACTATATGTGACACTTTTTAAAGCATGAAAACATTTTATTTATTTTCTATCATTTAATTTTTCTTAATTGACTGATTCTGCCATTTATAAACCTATCATATCTTATAAAGGAAAATAAAATTGATAAAATGTGGTTTGATAATAATATTATTGGTCACTAAAATGGTATCAAGATTAATAATCAAAAAATTAATTACTAGTTTATATTTTTATTACGGAAACATATTTTCCTATATACTATAAGCAAAATTCTTTTTAAGTACTCTATGAAAATTTCATATAAAATATCAATATATACAGCATTTTTCAGTTAGTATTTTCTTATCTGCACGTTTTTTTAGAAAATAAAATTTTTTAACAATTAATTTTTTCTTTCTAATTAATTTAAATGTCGCTAATCAATTTTTACATGGAAAAATTTTTTATGTTTTATTTTGTATAAAATCAATAAAAACGAATTTGAAATATTAATATTATAATCCTTGATTTATATTATTACTTTATGGCTAAATTTAATAATAAATAAAAAATTATAATTATATACTTATTACTGGTATTTATTATTTTTTAACTGATTCCTATACTTAAAATTGATTTAAATATTATATATTTTGAATATACTCTTTGCTTTATATTTTAATACACACTTTAATTTATTAAATTAATATACAAAAAATTTATTTGTTAATAAATTATATATAAAATAGTTTAGATATTTTATACTTTACATTTATTAATTAACAGCAGCTTAATATATTCTGTGCTAAGTCAAAATAAAACTTGTAAATAATGTAACACAGATTTTTATTAAATATGAATCCTATAGTTATATAAAACTGCATAAAGGCTATTATTATTCTATTATTTTAAAATATATATTTTTTATTATTATTTTAAAAGGTCAATAAATTTTTGATTTAAATGATTTATGAGGCAGAACATATTAAATACTAAAAAAAATCATTATATCTAAATTAATTTCCAAATAAGGTTGAAATTTATATAATTAGCTTTAAACTAAAGATAAATCAGTTTTTTTGAACGATATTTTTATACAAGTAAGAACTAATAAAATTTAAAATCAAGCCTAATTTGGGCCTTTATATAATAAAATCATCACTGCTGAAGTATAAAATGCCTCTTAAATACATTTATATAAAATTAATTCTTTGAAACTTCAAAAATAATTTAATAGAATTTATTAAACATATAAAAAACGAATTATATAATGATAAAGATAGATTGTGTATCTATAATAATTTATAAGCTTAATAATTTATAATTAGTTTTTTTAATATTAATAATAAAAAATCTCATACCAAAATCATTTGTAACCTAATTAATTAACTGCTCAAAAGCTAGGTAAAAAATATAAACAATTAGATCATTTTATCAATTAAGGCAAGTTAATAATTGAAATAACTCTAACAATTATATACGAATCATATGAATTTCAGATATAATGGGTGGAAGTTATAAATAAATATATTAATAAATATCGTTTTCCTGGATAATTCACTATTGATAAAGAATAAATCAATAAATATTGAATCTTGATCTATATATAATACATTTAATAAATACTAATAATAAATTTAACTTTTGAATTTTTTTCACTTAAAGTATTAAAATAATAGTGTGATGAGTTTTTTTTTGCTTTGATTTATTAATTAAAAATTCTGGGTTCCTAGTGCCGAACTGGGAGTGCACTTCTCATTTATTTTCCTTAAAATTTGCATAAATAATAGATTATTAGTGTTTCATGATAAAAAATAATGAAACAACATACATTTTTAAAAAAACGAACCAAATTCTGGAAATTTGAAGAGTGATATGGACCATAGAAAACATTATAATAGATATTTTGTCAATGAAAATTATCAACAAGAAATCTGAATATGTTAAGTTGAATATAGAAGTAACTAAAACAGGTTTCCCCATATTGCTCTATTTGATAAACTGACATAAGTGGGAATTTAGAGGAAATTTAAAAAAAGAGAATCATAATTAACGAAAAAGTGCTCATATAGTTGAAAATTGCGTTATCAATCTGATATAATATCTATTTGGAGTTCAGCAAGGGTGCCTGAGCTCGTCTCATTCATACCTGAGCTACTATTTGCTGATGATGTGCTATTGGCCGAATCATCTTCCGAAATTAATACCATAACTAAATGGTTGGACACTTGGATAATGGCTGTGGATGCCTCCAAGTGCGGGATTATGACTATAAGCGGGTAGTTGAGCACTGATAAGACCCTACAATGCGAAAAATTCAACTACACCGACAAGTACACCTACTTGGGCTATATTATGAATAGCAAGTATGATGTATCTAAGACGATCAAGAACAACAAGAACAAGGTTAGGAAGGCTGTATACGCATCCTACAGCTTCCTGAGACGGTCCGATGTGCTCACAGCTCTAAAAATCAAGTTCACCAATTCGGTGCTGATGCCGATTGGATGTTACGGTGGGGAGGCATTTGGCATGAGCGAAGCCAGATGCAAGCCCATACAGTCAGAAATCGACAAGGTAATCCGCATGGTAGCCAACGTCGGAAAATCAGCGGCCATGGAACGTATCAGGGACGAACTGGGTATAACCTCAGTTTTCATGCGCACCAGCACAGCCCGTGAGCGTGCATACCATAAGTGGCCAACATCAAAAACATGGATCGCCGACCTCATCAAGGCTCCGATGAAGGCACGGATGGCCACCTGGGTGACCGGG
>LSSN01004743.1:0-14251 GCA_001970855.1 Smittium culicis | reverse complement strand
AAGACTAAGACTAAGACTAAGACTAAGACTAAGACTAAGACTAAGACTAAGACTAAGACTAAGACTAAGACTAAGACTAAGACTAAGACTAAGACTAAGACTAAGACTAAGACTAAGACTAAGACTAAGACTAAGACTAAGACTAAGACTAAGATAGTTATATATATTTAATATTATAGGGATAGTATATATAGTTAGTGGGATAAATATTATAAAATAAATAATACACTTAGATTTTTCTGAAAGATGGAAAAAGGTTACTCTATAACACTTTTGAAGAAAAATATAAATGATATTTTTAAATAAAGATAATTAAATAAGCATTAGCAATTTTCAAATAATAGCTTGCGGAATATTATGAAATTTTATAAAAGGTTCTAATAGCGACAGTAAATAATCTATGGATAACATCCCATAACATTCCATTGTAATTCTAAATGTTCCATAAGTTTCAATTGTATGCCATGATGTTCTTTGAGGCATAGATTGTTTCTGTTCATAACAACTAACTTTATTTTCGATTAATGGTTTAATTTAGTGTATAAGAATGATATACTATGAAGCTTTTAAAGCGTGCTTTTATGTTTTAACCAATGTTTATGAAAATTGAGAGGGAGAAAAAATAAAGTTTCTTAATTATGTTATAATTGTAAACTTAGTTCGAAGAATTTTTTTTGTTTTAAAGGCTACATTAATAAAAATTATTTAAGATTAAATCAAATTTTTATCCTTCGGAATTTATGATTTTTAAATTTTTTATACGCTTTTTACCCTGTTTTCCATGATTTTTTTTTTAAACTAATGCCTTAATTATTTATTAAAGATAAAATTACATATAAATGTGCTATAACTAAAATTCGAGAGCAAATTAAACATTCTGAATTCTCAGCTTTTATATTATTTGTTTCCAGAACTTTTGCTGTTTTGTCTAAAATTATAAGCTTCGCAGTATTTTTTTCTTTTTATTTTGATCTCTATAAACTTTATTGGCTTAAAATGGTTCTAATTTTATTATTATTCAAAATATATATGATAACCTACAGTTTTTTCATCCTGAATCGCTTTTATCTATAATTTTTCATTTTTAGTTTGCAAAGTTAAGAATTTTATACCAAACTTATTTTATTTTACTTTTTTTTCTCTTTATTTTATTTAATTTGATAAGATTATAACCTATTAAATAATTCGCTCAGTCGATGATTCACCGTATGACATATATAGATATGCAAATAGATTTTTTAAGAAAATAAGTTCTGCTTCCCCTAAGAATATCTAATATGTATATAAGTGCTATCTTCATAAAGAAACCCCGAATTAAAATTCGAGTCGAGTAAGTTTACTAATTTTTTTGGCTGCAAAAAAAAAAAGTTTAAAGCATTATTTTTGGAATTAATATAGCTCAAAGAGCTAATATTAATTCAAATTATATTAGGAGAGGAGATACATCTAGTATTATCGTCTTTATTGGTTAAAATAAAACGAACTTAAAAGTAATTTAAGTATTTTTTTTAATTATATAGAATATTAAAGTGGTTTTAATATTATATTTAAAATCTTTAGCAAAGGTAGTTTCGGTTGGTGGTGGGTGAGACTAAATAAATCTCCTCTCTTCATATAATATGAATTAATTTTCGCTCTTTGAGCGATATTAATTTAAAATTATATCTCTGAGAGGAGATATTTTATTTGCTCCAAAGATATTATTAATTCTGGTACATTTATATTTGAACCCATCGATAGTCGATAACAATTGTCAAAAAATTTCATGCCTGGAACAAAAGCTCAAGAAATAAACATTTCAGTCAGTATTCCTGCATTTTTTGCCAAAAACTCCCCTTTAATATTATTCATTAAGCGATTAATTGTTTTTTATTTCTTGAAATGCTATCCACTGAAAATGGACTGTTTAACTCTAAATAAATCGGGGAAAATGGTATATTACTAATTTAGATCCGATAATATGTGCTCTTGGGCAAGGTTTCACTGATATATATTTTTTTCTTATACGCTAATACTGGAAATATTAACCTATTCGTGCGAGATTTTATCTCAATCTGTTTCTCTATAGGCCTACCGTTTTTCTTTCCCTTTGGATCAACGATTATAAAATTTACCGAAATATATGTGAGAACTGTTCTTGTGTCTTTAATGCGATTCAAGATCATTTGCACGCATTAAATCACGCGCCGCTAATAACTAACATACCTTTGCTGTTAAATATGTGCTATTTAAATCTTCTGTTGAAATCAAGTTTTAAAATGCTCTAATATGATATTTATATCAATTTTTTGACAAATAAACGATTTTATAGAGACTTTATCCATTCTTTCAAAGAGTAAATTTATTTCACCTAAAACCAAAGAATTTTCTTTCTTGTTAAATCATTGTGAAATTGCCGATTTATATGATTTTAATGCATTTGAACTTAATTTTCTAGATATTTATATCACATTGAGATACTTTATAAGAGCATCAATATTATTATAACTGCTATCCAAATTTATTGCTTTCCAATCTATAAATTTTTTTGTTTAACGTAGTTTCTTGAACTAAATCTAACTGACCTTTGACTATTTAACAAGATGTTAATTGCTGTTTCAGATAGATCTTTTGTTTTGGAGATACTCCGCTGACTCTCCAAGCTAATAAGCACCTGTTTTTGTTTGCTATTACTGGGTATCTCCCGCTTTTCTGATCAGGTAAAACCACATAATCTTGGAATATTATTGGTTGTTTAATAGTTAAACACAGAAGATCTGTGAACCAGATAGCTGATTTTCAAATATGAGCAATTAATATTGTTTTTTGCGCTCTCTATGCGTATCTTTTTTATTACCTGTGGAATTATATTACACGGGGGGGGGAACTTTATTTGGGTTTCTATTTAAGTCATATTAGCGAGTTTTTTTCCTATTGATTGATAGTCTTGGTATCAGCTGAAGTATTTTGGCAGCTTCTTTTTTCCCTAGAAAGCTAATAAAAACACATTCTGAGGATCACAAAATACGTTTAGATTTAGAAATATTATGGTCAGTATTGAATATTCTTTCTGTGCTGTTTTTCTTGAAGGGACATCCAAAAGGTTATAGAAAGTTGGCAAATATGTGATCTGGGTTCGGGTATTTATGTCTAGATAGTGGAACCAAATTTTTTTTGAAATTTTAAACAATCTTTTTGATCTACCCCTCCAAAATTTTTCAAGTAAGAAATAGAAGTGGTATTTTTTAAATAAATAATTGAATTCTTTTAAAAAACAGCTGGGATGTTGGATTTCGCGTTAGATAGCTAAAAAAACCCTTCACGTTCATTTGGAGTAATATCTATTGACTTTAGCAACAGATCTGAGTAATATATGAATACCAAAGCGATCACATAGGCCGTGTTACTTGTATCTGTAAACACTTCTATTTTTGGGTTTTTTATTAGGTATGAAAATCCGTTCAAAATTTTCGATTTGGCCCTCCAGAATTCCGAATTCTGAATCGCTGGTTAAGTCGACACCACTCTGGAATTCCATGATTTTTTTTTTTGTAAGCGTTACATTATTCAACTCCAATAGTCTTTGGGGCATCAATATCAGCGGAAGGAGAGCAATTGGTATGGTTGAGCCTTCACTACAAAGTAGTTTAAACATCTCAAAGTCATCTTTCCCGCTTGGTTCAATTTACTTGCTTCACTGTGTAAATCCCTTATCTTTTTGAAGGAGACCTTTAGAGATATAGAACTTTTATGATCATTACTAGATACTGAATAGATTCCGATAGTGTTGCAATTAATTTTTTCAATTTATTTTGTATCCCAGTTTTAAAAATTTTTGATACTGTAGCTTTTTATTTCTTTGGAAAGCTTCTTTCATGTCTTCTAGTATTATGAGATCGCCCAGATAAGCCGAGGTTTTACTTCCTTATTTCCTCGAATAATTCATTATAGGATATTTTATCTTGTTGAAAGTATGTGGACTGAGGAATTGTCCGAAGGGAAGAACTTTAAATTGAAAATACTTCCCATCTAAATGAAACCTCAGATATTTTCTGCTGTATCTATGAATAAGAATATTTAGAAATACGTCTTTCAAATACAATAAGGTCATGAAGGCTTTTGTACGTATCAATTTTAACACAAATACTAACATCTCAAACTTGAAATTCTTGTCTTTGACATAAATTGTATGATTCCTTTGGACAAAAGCAGGTCTGAGCCTCTCTGAATTCTTGTTAACAGTCAAGAGTTTGATGTAGAGTCCCATTTTTGAGCTCTTAAACTATTCTAATTCGAGCTTTGTAAATACTGAGTACACCTCTTCTGTTAGCACTATACTTCTTCACTTGTTATATTCATCTTAAATCGATTCAGATGAGATGTAAGAAAGAGGCCTGTATTTCCTCGTCCCTCTTTTGTGTAATTCTGAGTAAAACATATATTTAGATCTTCTGATTCCTTTCCTTTTTCATTCTATGATTTCAACGGAATTTTGAATCCCTATTCTATGAAATTCCGGATCAAATGACTTTATTTCAACCTGGAATACGCATTCCGGAACATTGATAGACTTAACCCTAATGAGGACACTGATTTGAGTTCTAATGAGAGCTCTCCCCTCTTCCGTTTGATTGAAATTTTTGACCTCTTGTCTTAAAGGTTTGTTCTTGGAGAATGTAGTGTGTGAATTTTTTATCTTTGTTTGAGAGTTAGGAATTTGAGCGGTTGGCGTGGTTGTATTAGTACTGACAAGTACTTTTTACTGGCGCTACTGAAAGAGATTCTTAAATTTTTATCTTAGCGGCTTTATTTCACCCTTTTTTGACTCTACAGCTTTGTAAAATTATTTTTGATCAAAAAGGACAGTTTCCTTGATATCAGTAAACTATGTTGTTTTGTCCTTTAATTTCATCAACTTGTGATCAGTTTCTCTTATTCCCTGTGTTACATTTGCATTTTATGTACAAGATTATTTTTCACATAGTACTAGCGAATTATATCTCCATACATTCTGTTGGATTTATTTTTCTACCTTCTTGTATCTTCCTGTGGAGTTAGCTTGTGCTATCTGAAGTCTTATAAATACTGCATAAACTTTCTTAGCTGAAGCTGAGTCAATGAATTGATGGAGGGGGAGAGCAATTAATTATTTCATAACGAGGGTATGCGTAAATTATGTCTATAAGCTCCTTCTAAGTTAGAATAGACTAATAGAAATATTTATCATCTAACATATTATCTTCTACAAGTTCATGATAGGCGGTCAGGTTAGTTATAGGTAATTTTTTTGAGATATAATGGTCTCCATCATGAAATATTGAGATTACATCAGTTCCACTCTGAGGGAGTTGATTATCCACTAGACCTGTAGAAGTTTTTTTACGACTTTTTTAGTTTGAGTCTGAACAACCTTTAGTTTAGTTGCTTGTTCGTTTAAGCCTCTGATTAACTCAAAAAATTCTTGGTGCATTTTAATAATTTTTCTCTTATACTAATAGCTGGTAGTTTACGCTTGCGAAAAAAAAAGACGATAAAGATATTATTAAAGCGCACTTTACTATTATATATTATATTTACCTTATTTGAAAGTTCACTTCATTTTACCCAATTAAGATGATAACACGCAATACATCTCCTCTGAGAGATAAAATAATAAATATAAGGGTCAAATATTTTTCAAATGCATAAAATTTGCACTCCAGGACTTAGAGGGTTAAACTGATTAGCCCTTTAAGGGTCCAAAATTTCTCTAAATACAGCTTTGAAATGATTTCGTTGTTTTTAAATTAATCAGCAGGTAAATATTTTAAAAAATGCGAATTTCTGTATATATAAAATAGCTTTTAGGGACAATTATCAAATTTCACAAATAATAATAAATCTTTAAATCCAGTAAAATGCGTTTGACCTGAAGTTTGACCAGGTTTTAGATAGGCAAAGAAACTAATAGTCATAATAAAAAAATATGTAAAACAATTAAAAAAAAACTTTCAATTTCATGAAAACAAAAATTTCTTATTCCCCTTCCTCCATTCCCTTAAATTACAACCAATATTTTAAAATATTCATAACTACTCTTGGTGAATATTTACAAACATGTGCAATTATTTAAGTTTTTTTTTATACATGCTAAAAATATTAGAGAGCTAGTATAAATTATCTAATATTTATTCGTATTTTATTTTTTTTTATACATATAATTCAGCGTTAACCAAAATACGCGTAGTCTTATTCCGGTATTAATTAATAAAAAATAGTGAAATAGTCAATAACAGCGAACTGGTAAAAGATTTCACGTCTTGGAAAATATTTAAATGAACTAATTAAATCACAAGTTCCCAAGATTGGTGTATATTTTCTAATTAAGAAAATCGAGTTGAAAAAGTGCATAAATCGAAGAAAAAAACATTTTTGTTGAATTCCGATATGTTTCATAGCAATTGGTGCATTAAATAAATAATACATAATCTATAATTAATATCAACTATTTGAATTTGAAAATTACTAATAAATCATGATGAAAAGCGTATTTAACGCAAATTTCAGGATTATACATCAAGAAAATAGCAAAATTTGTTAAAAAATATTGAAACTATAAATAATTATACAAATAAAATAATATATTAAAATAAACTTGGCGCATGTTAACAGTTAATTAAATAAAGTGATAAAAAAGTAACTAATATGAAAACATTCAACTCAATAAGCTACACTACACTACACTACACTACACTACACTACACTACACTACACTACACTACACTACACTACACTACACTACACTACACTACTGCTCTCAATGCTATCACTTCCATCACTTATTTGCAACTACAGCTCTACAAAAACTATACTGCTTCACTATTTTATTTACTCTATTTTGCTTTCATCTGCTGTGCACTCACAACTTTTCTGCTCTTATTTTTTCACAATTTATATTATTTTATTTGATGTTCTGCACTTGTATATTTTTATCACAATTTACTTTCTATCCATTGTCCCTTTTTTCTTTATTTTTGAATTTTTTTCTTCTTCTTTTGTACAGCCAATTGGATAAGTGGATTTATATATTTAAATTGATTTTTTTATTTTACCATTGTTAAAAGCTCTTTTTATATTTAAGTATCTAATGCGTAATTAAAAGATTTTTATAATAATAATTAAACTTTGTTAAGCATGTCAAGATCTATAATTTTCTAAAATTTTGGAAAATTTAGACTAGTTTTAACTATTTTAATTAAATTATATGTACATAATTTTGGCGCCCGCTTTTTAATTAGAGAAATTTCTAGAAATTAATGCGCAATCAACTTCTTCTAATTATTAGACAGATCTAATATTTCAATTCCCCCAAAAAACTAATTTTTAAAAAAATTGAATCATATAAATATAATAAACATTTTAGTATTAGGTTATACGTTTATTTTGGCTATTCTATTAAAATATAAGTACTATTTAAGCAGAATAAAATTACAATATTTTATTTATAAGTATCAAACATGTAAAAATATTGACCTTTTTTTTTGAGATGCAAAATCCTACATTAAATGCAGCGCATTTCATATTTGTTTTTACTTGGCGCTTTTTAGTGCTAAAATAAGCGCAGCTAATTCTTTTCGATCTAATTGGGAGATGAAAATAGTTCGATAGCCTTATACTATTAGGAATTAACGGCTTATTTTTTCTAATATTTATGACTGCAAGTTCTTTTGAGCTAATTTTTTTTGCTTTATCTTTCGAAATCAGACTTGATACTAATTCAAGTCTGAAATCTAATATTTTCATATTATTTCCAGGTGTCAATCATTTAAATATTATAAAATAATTTGCAGTTGATAAGTATATGAAATAAAAAAATATTATATTCCACCACTTACGACTCTTTCTATCCAGGCTGTAACAAGACTTCATTTGATCTAGCTGATCGACAGAATTCATGTTATAATTATAGTCGTGTACTATTTTTGGCATGAATATTGATATAATTGACCCATCCTTCTGCCTTCTAGTAGATTCAATCCCTATTCTAGGATGAAATAATTTGATAATATATAAACCGGTTTACTATCCATCCATTTAATCGTTGATATTCCATTTTTGCATTCAAATGATTCCCAATCCCATTTTTTTTATCAAATTATTTTTTGAAAATTGAGTTAAATAATTTTTATTAATTTTTATTGTTCGGCAAGCATAATATTGACTTTACAATAGATGATTATTTAACGACAAAAAAGTAAAATAATTAACAATGAATATAATATGGTGTTTTCCTTTTAGGCCTGAAATGAGCCTTCTAATAACCTAAAAACATAGATTTTTTTCTGTATTATTTTGAGTTTTTCCTTGATATATTTAAAAATTCCAACAGTACCCGGATTTATCAAACAAAACCTATACTTTTAACCTCCGTTTTATTAGTTTTTTGGGGATATACTGCTTGAAGCTGATCCTTCCTTTAAATTTTACTATAGATTCGTCAATCGCAATATTGATGATGAGTATAATTTTTTTGAAAATTATGTTTCGTAATCTTTGAAGTTTCTACTTTTTATTAATTTATCAGGAAATTATTCTAATGAATTACTGACGTTGGGTGAATTATAAGAATCTACCATACTATTAAATGTATTATCGCTACTATAATAGTGTGCAACATTTTTACAAATATAGTATGAATTTTTATTTATAATAAAATTACTAGTATTATTAGAATTACTAGGGTTATTAAAATTATTATAGTTATCGGAATTATCGGAATTTCTAGAGTTATTAAAATTATTAAAATTACTAGTATTACTAAAAAATATTAAAATTATTAAAATTACTAGAATTGCTACAATTATAGAAGTTGTTAGTACTATTAGTTTTATTAGAATTATGAAAATTGCATGAATTAATAGATTGGCAATAATTAGTGGAATTACTAATATTGATATTTTCATGTAATTTAATTTTTTCAATATAAAGAGCTGAAAGAATGAAACTAAACCTTTTTGACGACATCAAAATTGATATATAATAATCATGGAGCATTTCATCTGTGCTCCAATAATACTTGTAATTGGCAAAACTTTTATACCCAAAATTATGTTAATTGCAAATTTTTTTTTATTTAATCTAAAGAAATTATGCTATTTTTATCATTAACCAATGAATTTGATATGCATAATTTTTTAGAATTTCACAATTTTAATTTGATAAGTGTTTCAGAAAATGACAAATTAAATATTTTAAATGGAGTTAAATCATGAATATCCCTAATAAAGCTAGAAACTCCAGTTCTGTGAGTAAAATTGTATAAAGATGAACAGCTTGTAAAATCATTATCCCATTTGGCGGTTTTACACTCATTAAAGCAATCGAAATTCTGAGGCAAGGTAAGGCAATAAGAGGTTCATATAGATCAACATTAATTAGAGAATATATATTCATAAATAGAATAGAATATGAATCAGAATCCAAATCACTATAATCTGATAATTCATCGCAATGAAAAATATTGCAATTCAAAATTAAGGATAAAAATTTTAAATAATACAATCAAGTATAGAATATTCAAATCAATAAAAAAATATTTTAGATAAAATAAATATAAATGTGAGAATTAAAATTAAAAATTATATAATCATTGAAGAAATAAAAAACTATAATTCATAAAATATAAAAACGAAAACGAAAAAAGTAATAACCTAAACAAAAATCAAAATTACAAAAAAATTATAATTGTAGGCTATTAAATGTGCCAACCTGGAGAGTTAACGAAAAAAAAGCTGCCGCTCCACTATAAATATCATTGAATACAGCGATATAAAATAATTTAGTATTAATTCTAAGAGTATAATATAATTATTACAATGGTTGGCTCATAACAGTGCCAACCTGGAACGTTAACAAAAAAAAAATGCTGTTATACTATAACTATCAGTTTGATATCAACGATTTATTATTTATATCTATCGTTTCTATGAGATGTCTTAGTTTTTTATTTTTTATATCTTTTTAGTACATTCCTTGGATTTTTATTGCAATAAATTTATCTAAATCTATCGTTTATTTTATCTCTTAATTCTTATTAAAATTTTCATTATATTTTATTTCATTTATATCTATTTATTTTTTAGTTTTATTTTATTTTAATAAATTTAAATATTACATAGATCAATTATTTTATCTATAGCTATACATAGTTTTGTTATTCATATTGGGATATAAATATAATTAAAAAGCTATTTTAAACAATAACTTGTTTTTTCAAAAAAATTACGACTATAAATATCTTGAAAACCAAAATGTATTCTATTCATATCTAACTTATATTTATTCATTATGATTTGGATTTTTTAGCCTCAGCATTTTTGCCCAGGAGGATTTCTGGCCATATTTTTTTTCTATGGATGTAATTAGCTTGATGAGTTATTGAAATTCTCCAATAACTAGTAAAGTTATTTTTATATTTTTTTTTTATTGACTAATTCAACAATTATTTGATTTTATTATAAAACTGAGGTATAAAAAGAATAAATATTTATGCGAATAATGTTTCTAAATTAATAATGAACAAAAAAATTAGTAGGCTTTTTTTGAACTACCTTGCGCTAATTCAAAATCTTAAAATGGACGAAAATGACCAACCGCTCCTGAAAGGGTTAAAACATTCATATAAAACAATAAAAAAATTTTTTGATTTAATTATTTTATATAACTAAAGATCAGCTTCTTTTATTGACGCCAATAAATTACAAATCATTCCCAATATTAAAATTATAATAAATTCAGTTTTAAACTATTAAATTTTTTTCGATAGCCAGTGTCTTATAGATGAAAAAGCTCCGGAAATAGTGCGCCTTTTTTTGAACATTTTTCGCCAAACTTGATATTTCAATAAATTTATAAGCGCCCAATCAAGATTAGAAAAAATGATAAAAATCTATAAATGAAAGATTCTTTCTAGGAGCGAAATTTTTCCTATTAAAAATTTCTTTCTAAATTTATTAGGTTACTATATTCAACTAGAAAATTTTATCAAATGGATTAAATATATTAGCTAATAATACAAATTAATTGCTGCTGGAAAATATATTTCGAAGGAAAATAAGTTCCTCTCGCTCTAAGAATCTCCCAAATATTCTTCGAGCAACGACAATATAGATTTTTTAATTTAACGTTTTATTAAAGTTGCTTTTAAAATAATGTACTTATAAAAGTTTATTTGGTTTTTATTATTAGAATTTAAGTCAATTTAACCCTTTCTTAATTCATTGGGTGATCATTATCTTTCAAAAATAACCAACTGTGTATTTTAATTATTTTTTTTTCGTCTCGGAGAATTTATTAGCCCTTTCACGGTGGTAGACTATTTTTGGTCTACCAAATATAACCAACTGTCTTCAATAAAAATATTTTAATTCAGAGGAGTTAAAAAATATTGGTTAATTTAGAATAGCAGCAAGTAATAAAATATATTTTAAATCATAAGCCTATCATAAATTTGTGTTTTTTAAGAGCTTTATACGCTAAAGAGTTAAAGAGTTAAAGATAGCTTAGCACTATACATAAAATCAACAATAAGTATAGTTTAACCCTTTCACGGGCTGTAGAATATTTTTATGTGCCAAATATTACCAAATGTGTTAATAAAATAGTTTAATTCCGAGGCCTTATGAGATATTGTTAACTGTTAGTTTAGCCGCAAATAATAAATTTGCTTATAAATCTTGCACGAATCATAAAATCAATTTTTTAAAGGTTATTGGACAGGAAAGGGCTCAGGTAAGCTGTATTTTTTTCTTATAAATTCTATTTGTTTATTAGAATTTGGAAAAATCATTCGATGGATTTTTCAAATACTATTTAACCCTATTGCGGGAAATAGACTATTTTTGGTCTAAAAAACATAACCAAATATGTTCAGTTATAATTAATTAATTCTGAATCCTTATCATTTATTGAATTGATGTATCTTTTCAGCAAATAATAAATATGCTTTTAAATCATAAACAAATAAATAAATTCGATTTTTTACAGTTCTTAACAGAAAAGGGATAAGGGAAATTTTAATACAAAATATTCCGCTTTTCAAATGAATTTCCCACATAAAACTACCCAAGCAAATGTGCTACAAAAGAATCTAATAGGTATAAAAGCTTTGGAAAATCTCAATAAGATAATTAGTTTTTTTTTTTCCCTAAGGAACATTTACTTCATAAGATAATTAATTGTTAACCCTTTCCCGTCCAACGCTCTTTAAAAAAATAAAATTTATGATTCGTTTATGGCTTATCAAAAAGTTTATTATTTGTTGCTATTTTTCATTGTAGCAATATTTTTTAACGCCTCGGAATTAAAGTACTTTAATTAAATATAGTGGGCTATATTTTGTAGGTCAAAAATAGTCAACTGCCGGTAAAAGAATTAATCCTTTTAGGCAAAAAGCTATAATAAATCGAATTATTTGGCTCTTTTATGATTTATACGCAATTTTATTATTTGCTATTAGTATACAACAAGCCAATATTTATTAAGGCCTCATATTTATCTATTTTTTTTATTCACAGAATTTTATTGGTACGATAAATCTGAATTAATCTATTTTACTAAATACAGTCGAATATGCTTTGTAAATCGAAAATGGTACATGATTCCTAAAAGGATAATAACCCTTTCTCGTTCAACACTCTTATAAAAAAATATATACATTGATTCGTATTAATTAATAATGAAGAATTCAATATTTCTTGTAACCTTGGAATTAAAGAATTTTAATCGAACACTTGTTGACTGAATTATGTAGACGAAAAAAGGTCTACTGCGCCCAAAATGGATAATCCCAGGAATAAGTTATACCTGGGAGATTTATAGTAGGTTCTTAACCCTTTCAGGGGCGGTTGGCCTTTTTTGAACTACCAAAATTATCTAATCAAACGACAGCATGATAAATAAATATAATATAGTAACAAATTACTGGCTGATAAATTATTAATATCCAATAACAAATAAATATAATATGGCTTATCCAATTAAAAATTTTAAATAAGCATAAGAGCGCTTGCCCCGGAAAGGGTTAAAATAATCAGATTTGTGATTCGTATATTATTTATAAGTAAATTAACTATTTGCTGATAATAAGAAATAATCAATAATTCTTATGGCTTCGGAATTAATGAATTTTAATTGGACGCTGTTGGACATTTTTGATGATCAAAAATAGTCTACCGCTCGCGAAAGGGTTAAATATTATATCAGAATTATGCAAGTTGATTAGTCTGTCCAACAAATATAAACAAAATTATGATCGAATACATATTTAACCATTTCACAGGCGGTAGACTATTTTTGATCCTCTAAATATAGTCAATAATGGTAGATTAAAAAACTTAATCCTGAGACCTTAAGAAACATTGGTATATTGTTAAAAAACAGCAAATAATATATTAGATTTTAAATCATAAACCAATCAATAAAAATTTGTATAAAGAGTATTGGAGGGGAAAGGGTTGATGGTTTAAAAGCGAATTTATTATTTGCATTTATTTTACAATATACTGATAAATGGTTGAGCCTCGGAATTATTTTATTAATATTTAATCCTGTTGGCTAGATATGGTAACTCAAAAACAGCCTACTGCTATGGAAAGATCTAATGTCAAAAACATCCTAATTATGTAAGTCTTCAGTATTGGATTAAATATAAGCTAAATTCAATTAGAAAAAAAATCTGTTTTGGGGATGCTGAAAAATTGAACTTGGAAGAATAGCCAACCAAAATAATATTTGTAAAAAATTGAACACAATGAATCTAATTGGAAATTAATAATCAACTGCCTAGTAGTAATCTATCCGAAAATTACAATCGATTTGATAATTAATAGTCTTTAGCGAAATGATGAATTCTATAGGAGTTAAATATCATTTTCGTAAACATTTTTTTGGATAAATTATCATTAAAATCTCTTTAAATTTCTAACTTTAAAATCATCGGTCTAATAGTATAATGTAATTAATTGACGATATTAATTTGAAAAGTTTTGATAATGTAATTAATTGACGATATTAATTTGAAAAGTTTTGATAATGTAATTAATTGACGATATTAATTTGAAAAGTTTTGATAATGTAATTAATTGACGATATTAATTTGAAAAGTTTTGATAATGTAATTAATTGACGATATTAATTTGAAAAGTTTTGATAATGTAATTAATTGACGATATTAATTTGAAAAGTTTTGATAATGTAATTAATTGACGATATTAATTTGAAAAGTTTTGATAAT
>LSSN01004738.1:0-19644 GCA_001970855.1 Smittium culicis | reverse complement strand
AATATATAAGAATAGGAATAGGAAAATATTTATTAGCGATAACCACTGAAGAAAATATTATAATGAAATTTGGCGCCCCTTTTATACAATTTAGGTTGCCGAAAAAATAGTGTTTTAAAAGTATAATAATTATTGTAGCTATTCTATTTATGTAGAGCTTTATTCTTTGAAGCTCTTTGTTTATCTCTGTAGCAAACCTTATTCGATTATCGATCATTGTGTTACTAATAATTTTATGCATTAAATAATCTATGATTATCTATCCACTAATAGACCAGTATAGGATTGGATTATTATGCATTAAATAATTCATGATTATCTATCCACTAATACATTATCATAAGCATTGATTATTATGCATTAGATAATTTTACTAATTGATGATTTCATTTGCTAACACGTGCATGCCCGGTTAGCTCAATGGTAGTGTTAAATATATTGGTGTTATATTTAATATTATTGATGTTTTTTAGGTTTGATTTATTTTGGTTTCATAAAAAAGAGAACGAGGATTCTTTTTTATTTGAATCCTCTAAAGATAATATATGATGATTAAAGTATTAGAAGGTTAAATGAAATTGGTAGAAATAAAATAGTAAATAAATGTATCCGAGCTAGCCAATTAATTGAGTGCACCAAAACCATAGGAGGAAAAATGTGCATCTTGATTAATTGTTAATCACTGATACTATTGGCCGTTTTCATTATATATTCTATATATATAACAGACCCCCCTCTTTAAGAAGCTCATCAACACTAATTAAATTCACTTGTCTGTATTTCTGTAGTGTGGAATTTAATTTTGATGATGAAACCTCAGGGATCATACGGTTAATTTCGCGATAAATCTTCAATTTATCTCCGTGGGTGATGTCAAAGTTTCCACTCGAGTCTACAATCGTGTATGCTCCTTTGTTTCCTATTCGTGTGATAGTATATGGTCCTTCCCATATTGCCGAAAATTTTGTTTTCAATACATCTGAATGCTTTAAAACCTTGTCTCCTACTTTGAAATGGTTCTTTTTAATTCCTAAGTTGTACCTTTTTGAGCTGTCTGTTTTACTTTTTATATTTCTTTTATGACCTAATTGTCTTATTTCCTCCAAGTTACTGTTTAAATATGACATCCATTCCTGTATTGATTTTTCTAAATCCAATGTAGAATTTTCTGGTTTCCAGGCACTTGGAAGAGTTATATTTTTACCGTACAGGAGCTGTGCTGGGCTAAAACCAGTTGATTTGTTTTTCATAGATCGAATAGCTAATAAAGCTTTCCAAATATAGCAATCCCAATCCTTGTCATTATCTGCTATTAGTTTTGATAGAGTGTTTTTTAGTGTCCTGTTCAGCCTTTCCACCTGTCCGTTTGCTTGTAGGCGATAGGTTGTAGTGGGTGTGTGGTTGATATCTAGTGACTTATAAAATGAGACTGTGATGTCGCTTAGAAAATTGGAGCCTCTATCAGTAATGATTTGGGTTGGAACTCCATAGTTTTGAACTATCTCAGTTAGAAGAAAGTTTATCACCGTTTCAGATTGTATATTTTCAACAGCCAATGCTATAGGCCACTTAGTATTATAATCAATCGCAGTTAGGATGTAGCGATTATCGTTGTTTGTTACAGGGCTGATAGGCCCGATTGCATCCATACCAATGATTTGAAAGGGTTTTAGTGCTAAAATCGGTACTAATTCATTGCTTTTTGAAAAGGTGCCATTGAATCTTTGGCATGTTGGACAGGTTCCCACGACTTCTTTTACAATCTTATATAGTCCCGATCCGTAATATAAGTTTTTCACTCTTTCCCAAGTGTTGTTTATACCATTATGAGTTTCCTCATGGACGATCCTAATCTTCTCCTCGCTGTTTTCTTCTGTTAAAACTAATCTATCGCCTAGTTTTTTGGATTTTCTATACAGTTTATTTTCCTTAACCGAATACAGTCTAGAATTTTGTCTTAATTTCTTACGCTGTTCCTCATTTTGGTTGTGGGGGTATTCTAATTTTTGCAGAAAGTTCATTATTTCGTTAGCACTAGTATAGTCTATTGCAAAAATTTCCATTTGAATTTTATTTGAGTGTACGCTATCTACATTCCGACTCAAGTAGTCAGCTGGATTTTTCTTTCCAGGGCGATGCACGATTTCAAAATCAAGTTCCATTAGTGTGTTACTCCAGCGCGCTAACCTCCCAGATAGTTCTTTAGTCTTGAATAATTGGACTAAAGCCGAGTGATCCGTTACAATTTTGAATTTCTTACCCCATATGTAATTTCTAAACAATTTTACTGCCCATATGACTCCCAAACCTTCCATATGCGTGACCGAATAGTTTTTTTCATGTTTATTTAGAGAGCGACTACCGAAGGCTATCGGTCTTTCTTCTGAGTTTATGTTTTGTGAAAGTATTGCACCCAGTCCGTTTCCGCTAGCACCAGTTGTTAATATAAAACTTTCTTCCCAATTTGGGTGTGCGAGTACTGGAGATTTAGATAGAGCACTTTTTAGTTTGTTTGCCGCTTCTTCTTGATCTCTATTCCAACTCCATTTTGAATCTTTTCTCAATAATTTAGTTAGCGGTGCCGCCATTAAGCTAAAATTTTGAATAAATTTTCTGTAATACCCGATCATACCGAGGAATGATTGCAACTCTTTAAGATTTTTAGGGTTTTTAACTGATAGTATTGATGCAACTTTCTCTCCGTTAGTCTCTATTCCTTTTGATGAAATTGTGTGCCCTAAGTAATTAAGGGACTGTTTTCCAAAATTGCATTTGGACTGATTGAGCTTTATGTTGTTTTCTTTAAGTATTTTAAATACCATTTCTAAGTGAATTTGATGTTCGTCTTCTGACTTTGAAAATATAATTACGTCGTCAATAAATACTAGGGCGTATTTAAAAAGAACGGGAGCTAATATTTTTTCCATTAATCTCTGGAAGGTTGCCGGGCTATTTGTCAACCCGAAAGGCATTACTTTATAACAGTAAAGCCCTCCTCCAGGATAACTAAAAGCGGTTTTGTGTTTGTCTTTTTCACGTATGGGAACTTGCCAAAATCCGTTTTTAGCGTCCAAAGTGCTGAATATTGCAGATCCTGATAATGCGTCGAAAATCTCATCTACCCTCGGTAATGGGTAGTTATCTTTAGTAGTGATTTCGTTTAACCTTCGGTAATCTGAACAGATCCGAACGTTTCCATCTTTTTTCATAACTGCAACTATCGGCGCGCACCAATCAGACTGGCATCTTTCGATAATATTGGAGTTTTCCATTTTCTCAATTTCTTTCCTAACTCTGTCTTTCATTAAGTGTGGAACTCTATATGGATATACTTTGATGGGCTTTGATTCCCCAGTCTCGATATTATGTTCTACAACGCTGGTTTGTGTAAGTTCCTTTAAATCATTTACAAATATTTCTTGATAAGAATCAATCACTTCTGATATTTTGACACTAATTTCTTGATTATCCAATGATTCTTTAAATTTCACACCGATTTCAAATATTTCGACATCCTCGTGCACTCTTCTATGTGGCGTATTGGTGTATATTTTTAGTACTATATCCGCATTATGAGCCTCAAGCACTAGTTCTTTGCTTTTTAAGTCTAAAATAGCATTATACTTACTGAATCAATCTGTTCCTAATATGAGCAATGGCTTGTTTATCTTTAGCACTAAAACATCGACCGGGAAACTATAATTTGCAATTTTTATCGGTAATTTTGATATTGTGCCTAGTGGATTGTGGCGCGTGCCATCAGCTGTGACTATTATTTGATCGTCGCTATTATCCACTTCTAATCCCAAAGAGATCATGAGACTTTCAGACATTACAGAGCAAGCTGCACCCGTATCCAGTATTGCCCAATGTCTATCGTTGAAGATGGATATGAGGCCTCTACAGTTTGTGTTGGTTCTTTCTTCGATTCCAAGCTCACCTATTTCTTTAAGTTCTACTCGCTTGCACAATCCCATTAGCCCTTTTCGAACGCTTGGAGCAACCTGTAGTAGCTGAGACAAGCTTAAATCCGCCTTAGCTTCTGCTAGGTTATTTCCGATTGAGTATCGTGAAGACGATTCCGAAAGTTTAATATCTACTGGTCTTCGTTCTTGTATTCTAGGTCTTTCCTTAAGTACGAATTCTCCCTTATTAATTGATTCAGGCTCTAAGATTCTCACTCTTTTTTGTTTAGCTGAGTTATCGTGAGCAGAGTTCCTTTTTTCTGCCAGGAAAATATCCTTTTCTGAGGGTATATCTTCTGTTAGCTCTATGCAATTAACATTTTTGAGATTTCCATGCCCGGTTTTTATTGAGTCTAGATTCTTTTCAGAAGAATATTGATAATTGTTGTTTCTTCTGATGTTACAAGTGTCAGATTTATGACCTACTCTGTTGCAGAGTGAACATTTATTCTCATAATAACGGTTTCTATTATCTTGAGGGAGTACCGAATTCTTTTCTTTGTTCAAAAGACTTACACTTAATTCGTCAAATTTCAATATCAACCTTTCGATAGGGTCAATTTCTTTAACTATAGTTTTTACTGAGGTTGGAACAACTGGTATGGTGTTTACGATCTTTTCCAATTTTTCTTCTTTAGCGAGTATAATCATAGCTGATTCCCATGTCTTAGATTCTGCAGTAAGTACTTTCCTTTTTTGTTTCGTGTTTAATGATCTCAATAAAAATCTAAGTTTCTCACTAGCTGATGTGACGTTAGCTTTTGTAAACAATTTCGTTAAATCTCCTGCGATTTCTATGGTATCCTTTGCTTCAGACGTGTACGCAATTAGATCATTCCAAGCGGCAGATTCTACTTCTTCGTCAGAGAAAGTTTCAATAAACTTCTTTTTTAAGTCTATCCATACTGTGTCAGCGGTAACGTTTCCCTTATACCACATCAGGGCCTTCCCCTCCATAAATAGATCCAGATATTCTATTGCTTGCTCGTCAGTCCAGGTGCAGGTGTTTCGGAAGCAGTCATATCTTTTTATCCAGCGCTCAGCATCTTCGTCATCTTTTCCTCTAAAGATCTTAGGCTCCAAGTTGTTAGCTTTCATAATCTGTACGAAGATTAATAGATTGTATAACTGGGACCTTTAGATTTCTTTTTTAAAAGCGGGCGAAAATAATTTTAAAAGCGGGCGAAAATAATTTTAAAAGCGGCCGAAAATAATTTCAAAAGCGGCCGAAAATAATTTCAAAAGCGGCCGAAAATAATTTCAAAAGTGGGCGAAAGTAATTTCAAAAGTGGGTGAAAATAATTTCAAAAGTGGGTGGAAATAATTTCAAAAGTGGGCGAAAATAATTTCAAAAGTGGGTGGAAATAATTTCAAAAGATTTATTGACCGTATACAAGTTTGTAGTTTGAATACGAATCTGAATCTTGAATATATTATAAACTGTATAAAAATTCTTTTGACCGTATCCAAGTTTGTAAGTTTGAATACGAATCTGAATCTTCTATAGATTTATAAACTGTTTGAGTTGTATTAATGTTTAGTATCGGGCTCCACTGTTAAATATATTGGTGTTATATTTAATATTATTGATGTTTTTTAGGTTTGATTTATTTTGGTTTCATAAAAAAGAGAACGAGGATTCTTTTTTATTTGAATCCTCTAAAGATAATATATGATGATTAAAGTATTAGAAGGTTAAACGAAATTGGTAGAAATAAAATAGTAAATAAATATATCCGAGCTAGCCAATTAATTGAGTGCACCAAAACCATAGGAGGAAAAATGTGCATCTTGATTAATTGTTAATCACTGATACTATTGGCCGTTTTCATTATATATTCTATATATATAACAGTAGAGCGTGAGGCTTTTAACCTCAAGGCTACGGGTTCGACCCCCGTATCGGGCTGATATTTATTTTCACTTTTGTTATTACATGTATTTCATGTGTGATTTATTCGATTACTTTTTGTCTTTGAAAATTTCTGTTTTTATCATATGGGAGGTTCTGAACGAAGAGAGCACTTTTTTTTCAATTTAATATTATTTGTCCGATTATACATTTTGTGTAATTATTATTAACGGAAATGAAAAGATATTTCAATTTTTCTATTTATTCATTTAAATTGGAAATTTTTATTTGCTAAAAAAAGAACAAATTAGATCATTGGCTATAATTTTTGAATCCAAATTTATATGCTGTGACATTTCAAATTATAAAATGACTCCTTCATATAGAATCACCCATTTAGGGAAATTTTTATGAAGAGGGTTCTTGTAAGGAATATATGCTAGATTTTATAAATCTCATAAAAAATTAGTTGCCAGTGAAAAATCTAATTTTATTTTATTCAGCAAATAACACTTTCTGAATGAAAGGAATATAGAAAAAAAACGAAATGCCTTTCTAATTCAGCCAATAATAGTAATTATTTTATCCCTTTCAACATGTTTAACTTTTTTTTAATACCAAAATTGCCCTACTAAAATAAAAAGCAGAATATCAATATAGTATTTAAATCATTTATTCGCTATAATAATCAGTACGACCAATAAAAAATGGGCTCTTAAAGGTTTATCCAATTATGATTTTTAAATAAGTTAAAGATAGTTTGCCCAGGAAAAAGTTAGAGGCCTAGCTTTACCTAAACCCATTCCCCTTAAACGCTAATTAATAAAGCTAATGTTTTGATTCGTTTATGATTTATAAAAAAGTTTATTATTTACTGTCATTTTGTCAAATTACCAATAATGGTTAAATACTCGGAATATAATTTTTTTTATCGATTTTAGTTAGCTAAATTTGGTAGATCAAAAATAGTTTACCACCAAGTAAAAGGGTTAATAGCATAGCGGCGCCATTATAAAACTGAACGATTTCAATCATAGAGTACAAAAATACGAGCAGATTGATACCGCGCCAAATCTATCGTATTAAAATGAATTCAACTATAAAATCGATTCTGTTTGGATGTAGATTCAGTCAAATGCTCAGTAAGAGCTCAAAGCTGAGAGTTACAGGAATCCTCGAAACTGAAGCGTTCGCATATAGGCAAATAATGAAATACTCGAAAAATAATTTAAATAAATCAGAAATTCCGAGAGGCAAAAAATCAAAAAGTATGTCCAAATATATGAAATTGGGATTAGGTGTAGCTGGAGTATTTTCATTAGCGGTTGCAGTAAATGAAGCAGTGGCGAAAATACAGGGATCTGGAGGTTACAGCTTTTTCTTCAAAGATAAAGTCGGAATAGATCCTTTTTATTTTCGCGAGTTCAAGCTTATCAATAAAGAAAGGATCTCTCACGATACCAGCATTTTCCGGTTTCAAATAGAAGAAATAGAAAAGAAACATGCATTTGTCACCGATAAAATACTCAATTCAGGTGTGTGGTCAATCGATATTAAAGATCACTATGTACAGACATTTAGGCGATACACTCCTATAGATTACTCTATTGTTAGCAAAAATATCAAGGACAATGATCTAACTGACTTTAATGTTCAATTAAAAGATAAGAACGAAACAGGAACAAAATATATCGATATTCTAGTTAAACGTTATCCTAACGGAAGCGTAAGCAGATTTATTCACAATATCGATGTTGGCGAAATGGTACAAATTAGAGGGCCTAATGTTGAATATCCGTACTTTTTGAACCCAAAAAAAAATATAGGAATGGTAAAATTTTTATTTATTTGTATATTTATTACTTATATCGCACATATTCGCCATTTAGTTGAATATACAAGAAATTAGAGTATAGCTAAATTCCATTTTTTAAAAAAAAAAATAATGATAATAAAAGATTGCTGGAGGAACTGGAATAGCTCCGATGTACCAGCTAATCAAGCGCATACTACTTAGCAACGACCCGTCGAACGAGGATAAGAAAATATCGTTAATGTACGCATCAAGATCAAAGCAGGATATTTTGCTTGCCGATCAGCTTATCCGCCTGCAACAACAATTTCCAGACCGACTCGCTGTTCATTTTTATGTCGACTCTTTAGTCGAGACGTCCAATAATCGCCACATACCTGTCGCTGCAGAGACCAGCAAACTTGTCGCGCAAAGTGCGGGCAGCAAGAGCGCTGAGGCTGATCCAAACTTGCGCTCGCCGCAGCTCGTCCAATTCAACGGCAGTAATAACCCGCAGTTCAGCGCGTTGAATGTCGGTTATATCGGTAAAGAGTCCATTTCAAACCACTTACCGCCCCCAAACAGCGATTGCATCATTGTAGTTAGCGGTCCACAAGGGTAAAATAAATAAATAAATAAATAAAAACATTATTTTTGTTCATTTATCTAAATCCTTTAGCCATAATTGTTCCCCCCTCCTTCCCTCAATCCTTTACCTTTTCGCCTTTAACCTAACGATTTTCTTTTCTTTTTAATTTTTAAATACCTTGCTAGTATGATGAAATCGGTTTGCGGCGAAAAACCACTTGACGACAGCCAGGGCGACTTGTCTGGAATTCTTTCTGAGCTGGGATACACAAGCGACAAAATTTTCAAACTATAAGACATGTTATTTTTTATTTTTTAGAATTAAAACCGTTGCAAAATCTTTGTATCCTATTTAAAAAAGTTAAAAAAAAAAAAAAGCAAATAGTACGGAAAATGCGTCCTTTCTCAAAACGTCTTCCTCCTCCTGCTAAGCAGTTAAATATACCGGCTATCTAGTCTCAATAACAGCATTATCAATGGTAAAAAAAAAAAAAAAATGAAAAAATAGCATCTCAATTGATATTTATGTTCACAATATCAATAAATTTTTAAAAGTCTTGATATAATAATAAATTTATAAAGAGATGTTTATTATAAAGATACTTTCTATAAAAAGAGCATAAAAAATTTGAAATTTTATTAACTGTAAATTAAATTGATAGTAGGAAAAAATAATAATAATAAATGTATAGGAAGTTTTCTTGGAGGTGAAAAAAAAAAAAAAAAGAAATAAAGATGCTAAAAACTTATCGTTTGCATAGTTTATAGATTATTTTTTAGAATTTGGATGTGTATTAGTGATATCTGATAAAATAGATGATCCAGAAAAGTTTGCAGCGTTAGAGTTATTTTCGTTGTTATGTCTACTTATGTTTCTGTTCGTGTTATTGCTCATGAAGCTGTTATTTGGATTAATTGTTGTTTCAACAGCGCTAGAATTGAGAGCATTGCTGTTAAAGGAAAAGTTTTTATCATATCTGTATGCACTGAGCTTAGACATGCTTGAATTATCACCATCAGATTTTTTGTTTGACGAATTATTGCTATTGTTGGAAGTGCGTCTGTGAATTTGTACCCCGCCTGACGGAGTATTTCGTATGGAAGGGACAACACTTCTGGGCATATTGTTAAGCATTTGATCTGCACTAAAGCTATTTGTTGCTGATCCTGTCCTAGACATCGGCACGTGGTATCCAAGTTGCTGGATATTTTCAAAGACAGCGTTTGTTGCTGGGTCATTAGTATTCTGTGCTAAATTGAACAAAGCTGATATTCGGGTTGGAGTATCGTAATAATTAGCGCTCTTGAATCTGGGATCGCCGACAAAACTATTTTCATGATCATTTTCATTGACGACACTGCTCATTTCAGGGTTTGTAGCCATAATGAGCTCGGCATATTTACGCTTTTCGGATTCAAAGTCGGCCCAACGCTTCATTACAATGTTAGAGGAATCAAATTCGCCACCAGAGTCACCATGCCCAGAGCTGTCTTTAGTTTCATCTTGAACTTTTCTAGTTTCACCCCAGCTGAAATCGTCAAAGTGCCAGTAAGAGTAAACAGGCAAGACAAAATTCCAAATAGGCAAAGATATAAGGTAGATAAGCATCCATCCGACGTAAACGAGCTTACGGGAAGTTAAGCCGATCAATAAAGCGGGAAGGCCAAGAATGATTGCGAGCAAAATGAGTGGTAAAACTGGGATAGGTTTAACAATAAAGGAAATAATGACCAAGTAAAGAGTGAATGTTATAGCAGCGGGCAGAACTAGAGTACCAACAAGTTCCATGAAAATAATGAACTGCATGGAGAAGCAAAAAGTGCCACAAAGATCGTTAACGAGTACCAACTCCATGAGGTTGTGAACAGTTGAGTTAATCCATCTTCTGCGTTGAGAGAGTAAAACTTTGAAAGTATTTGGTACGATTGTTTTGCAAACAGCAGAAGGAACAAACATCATCTTTCTTTTGGGGAAGGTTCTCAGCATTAAGGTTGATAAATAGCGATCTTCACCTAACAGTAGCAGGTTCTTTTTGTGTAGAGTGTTTACAACATTTTCTGAGTAGTGTTCTACAATATCAGGATTGGCTAAAACTGGGGCATAGTATCCTTGGTTTCCTTTAGGAGCTTTGATTCTGTACATACAGAAACAGCCAGGGAGGCAGGTTACACCACCAAAAACGGATTCGAAAGCTTTAGAAAGATGGTGACTGATGTAATATTCGAAAACTTGTATCATTGAGGTGAAGGAGTCTCTTTTGTTTGCTATTTTAGTTTCACCACAAAGACCCATAACCATGGGATCTCTTGCCATGACAGATACCATTCTACCTAAAGAATCTGGGAATACTTTAGTATCGGCGTCAACCATTAAAACAACTTCAAAGAAATCAGGAGTTACTCCAGTGACATTCCAGATAGCATTGAACATTTCGTACTCGAGCCTTGTCATGCGTTCATCAAAAGTTACACGTTGCAAGAAGCTCATTAAAATAACTTGTGAGTCTCTTTTACCTCTGTTTCCGACTTTGCTATCATTTTGTTCGTGAGGAGTTCCGCATTTGACAATCAAAACCATAGGAACTCTTCTGGATTTTAGGTCATCTGAAGCATCCTCGCCGGGAGAGTAGTAGCCAGCGTATAACTTGGCCATATTGTGGCGCTTGGAACCAACAGCAATAGAAACGTAAGAAAACGCATGTACGCGGTCGGGAGGGATAACAAAGTCATGCATCATGGAGAGGCAAATATCAGGGGTATTAATGGATTCGCCTTCACCTTTAATGAGACCATCGCAAACAACAAAGAGACATTTATGGCTGTCAGGGTAATCAGTTATGGCTAGAGAGTCGAGAGTCGTTCTGATACCACGAGCGCCCTCAGAGTAGCAAGTTACAACAAGAAAAGTGTGTAGGATCTCAGATGAGTCACCGTTATAGGGGTTATGTTTGATAGGAGGACTTCCGGAAAGACCATATGAGTTAGGCCAATTGTGGTTGGAATTATCGAGGTTGTTGAAACTATCGTTTTGCTGAGAAGGGAGGAAGGAGCTCTGGTTGTTTAGAGGAGGATTATAAATTCGCGAGCCAAGTCTTTGAGGGTTTGCTCTGTTGGTCGAAAAGCTATCAGAGTTATGGAGTTTAGAATAGCGCGACTGGGTGGGTAAGAATGACTTAGTTTTTTTGCGTTGGTAGTTGGAGGAGTAATTCACAGAGTATTTTTTTTTAATTTTTTCATTTCCATAATGATTGTTGACGTTAGCCCAGTTTTCGATATTTTCTAATCTTTTGTATCTCTCTTCAGCGGACTCGTCAGATAGTTTGCCTAGTTCTTTAGACATAAACCAGCCAAAGTAGATTGCCATGAAGAATTTAGAAAAGACGGCACTTAAGATAACCAAAAGTGAGACGTAAAGGATGATATTTGAGGCGATACATCCAGGGGTTATAGTATCGAGGTATCCAATAACAAAAAGCTCAAACATACATTTGCCAATGTTGATATCTTTATTGGCTAAGCTGAGGGTAATATCTTGACCGCCGTAAGAGCCATTAGAAAAAATATTAAATTCTTCCGGGAGCGTGATTTGGGGGTTCAGCCAGCTAACACGATTTAGATCCAAAACAGCGCCGTTGTAAATCACATATTTTTTGTTTTTGACGACTTCTTCATATTCGTAGGAAACGGGGTTAGATTTTAGGGAGCTTAGGGCTCTTCTTGAGGCGAGAGTAGTATGGCAGCTAAAGGGGGCATCTTGAGGATCTGGGGGATTTTGTTGACCAATGGAAACAGTACTACAAGGGAATACATTAATGACATTACCGCTTTGGTCGGCAAAACCGTCGGGATATCTGAGAATTTTTTTGCAAATGGTATTTGGGTTTTGGAAGTGGAGAGACAAGTCTTGCTTTCCGGCGCTGGTAGGGGGTTCAAGTAGATTTATAGGGTCATTAATAGTGGGAGGAGCAGCAGGATGGGTAAAGGAGGAGATGTCGTATGCGTTACCGTTGATAACAACATCATAGTCAGATAGTCTGGTGTTTAGGGTTCTAGTGACTTGGGTGCAAAGGATGCTTTGGAGGCCAAATGTTAAGAAGCCGACAGAAGCGCACATAATGACAACAATAGAAACGAGGGCGATTTTTTCTCTCCAAGCTTGCTGACTCTCCTTAGTTTTTAGATTCAAGAGTTTAAGTAGAGATCCAGGGGCCCAAAAGGTGATTACTCTGGAGTAAATGACCCAATAGGAGGGTAGACCGAATAGGGATTTTGAGGGCTTAGCTTCAGATCTTTTTATTTTTGAGGGGGAAGAGAAAGATTTTCTGACGTTATCATATTCTTCAGTTTCTATATCAGCTTGAGTGAATTGAACTCTGGTGTTTCTCTGGAGACGTTTTGCTTCCCTGGCACGAATTCTTTCGACTTCGATTTCATCGTTTACATTATAAATTGAGTTAAAATTATCTAATAAAGGGGTATTAAAATAAAATTGGAATTAAAAAATGGGTTAAGGGCTAGATAGAAAAGAATATAGACATGTTGTAAAAAAGATAAATGAGAAGAGCTGAAGTGAAGTTTAAGAAAAAGGAGAAAATTACTTGAGTGAACAAAAGCAGGGGCTACATTGGGGTCATTTTTAGTGAATTGCACAAGATCTATATCAGAATCATCAAAACCTTCGTTGTTCCGCGACATTTGGTTGATTTTAGCTTGTGAATTCTTGTTTATACATTAAGAGAGGGGAGGTACGAGGGTAGGGGAAAATGTGTATATAAATAAAGGTAGCGTAGTGAAGGCTAAAAAAAAAATGTTGATTGAGTAAAATAGGGGATATAGATAAATTAATAGAAGAGCTTAAAAGACGTGAAGTGTAAAAGAGATACTTAAAGAAGTAGTAATGAAAGAAAAGAAAGGATATAGGACGAGTTGAAAACAGCCAGTGTGGATCTTAGCCAGGAGGAGTTGGATAGCAACAGCTAAAAAAAAAAAAAAAGGCAAAGGATAGATTAAGGCTATGGAGGAAGACTAATAAGAAAGGCGGAGGACAGAAATTAACACAGGCGAACTATTCAAAACAAAACAGATATGATTTGCAATACATTTAAAAGAAGAAAAATAAACAACTTTACAGGAATGATATGAAGGTTTGGGTTTTATTGGGGAGGATAAAGGGGAACGATTCGTTGACTTTTAGGGATAGCGTCAGCATCCTGAATATTTTTTTGGGTGGGGGGAGGTGGAGGCTTGAAATCTTGTTTGCTAAAAATCATCATCTCTATAAACCCTTATAATATTAAATTCCTTGGAAAAAAAAAAAGGAAAAAATATATGATTTATGGAAATTAGCGCGGATAAATTATCGAAGATGGTTCATGGGCAAATAGGAAACATGGACCCAAATTATAATATAAAACCAAAACCTAAGCTAAAACCAAAAGCTAAATGCTGAATAACCATTGCTCAATAAAAAACTAGCTAAAATTATTGCCCAATGAATACTCGCTAAGAGTCCTATGCTTGAAATAAAGAAATAAAAGAACATTGATTAAAATGAGACTATTTGATTATTTCGAGTCGGAGTTTGTCTTTTTTCCTAAAAAGCAAAGTTGGCAAATAAATAGATCAGAACATTATTAGACGTGTTAAAACGACTAGCCTCTTAAATTGCATAAATTTTAGCTAATCTTCGCACTCTTTACTTAACGCTGTCAACGATCGTATTCCTTTGGCCAATCGCTACTCTAACGTCTGTATTTGTCCACTTAACCATCTTCACGATTTAATTAGCTTATTTTCCACATTTACAAGCACAGTAGCTGAGCCTACAAATCATCTGTCATTGCTTTTTAATTTTTTTGGCTGAACTCCAAACATTTCATTCTGATTAACCTTTTTCGTGGGAGGTGGACTGTTTTTGATCTACCAAATGTAGCCAACTGTGTTACATTATATTACCTTAATTCAGAGGCCTTAAGGAATATTGGTATTTAATAGTATAGATGCAAATAATAAATATGCTTTTAATTCATAAACGAATCATAAAATTAACGTTTTAAAGAGCGTTGGGTTGGGAAAGGGCTAAAGGCTTGTAACACTTCTTACGTTTAAGATGCCTTGCTCCAACTTCTCACGTCGCTAAAGAACCAGGATACCTCCTTAGCCCGTTTAACATTGTACAAAGGCAATTCCAGCTCAGCGTATAAATAGACTTGCATGTCCACGCTAGAAGGTGTTTTCTCGCAATTTATTTTTCATTACACCTGCCAACTAAAAAAAAGAACATAATCTTTGTCTCCATCGTCGATCTCATACTTCTCTAGTTGCTGAACAGAATAGCCTTGAAGGAGAAAAGACTATATTAGACTAATCTTGCTCAGAATCTATATTAAAAGTGTAATATTCACTGTATATGATTTCCTTTTGAAAACCCGCCTAAAATGAATCGTCAAAAGCAATCATATGATTTACTATACACTTTTTTAATATTCAGCATCTACTGGCAGCCAAATTGCCTGATAGCACATAGTACTTATTATTGGCTACCTTTTTAATCCTGTACATTCAACTACCCAGTAACTATTAGATTTCTGATCAAGGCGTATTTCAGATCAAGTTTTATATTATTGGCTTACGAAGCCTATATTAGCAAACAATGAATAATCGCAGCCTATTTTTACTACTAAACCAATACCTTTACCTTCCCAGCTTTTTTTATTCGTAATCAAATGACAAAAACATTATAAATAATTTCATGTCCAATAGCTTTAATGAATCTCCCAATTACAAAGCACGAAAAAGCAAACAAAAACACCACCCAATTAGAAAGCGCTACTCACCAATCCACGCATTTTAGAGTCAGAAACCCTAACAAGCCAAATAAATATATTAGACAGTCTACACAAAATATTTAAAAAGCTGTAAACATTCAGCTATTCACATCAATAATAGTTTGATGTTATTTGCTAGCTTTTCAGTGTTTATAAATGCTTTTTTTTTATATTGGCAGCAATAAAGAATCAAAATGTCTTGCAAAGAAAACAACCTATCAATACATAAACATAAATAATAAGAGTTGAAGTTTTGATCAATCTAATTCAACTCTAACATTGCTAAAAAGTATATTTTTAGTGTCGCAGATCCAGCTGAACTTGAACTTCTGCCCCCAATTTCAACCATATCCAAATCGGTCAAAGATATCTTCATCATCGCCTGCAACAAACTTTTGACTGAAACCTACTTTCTACCTGATATGCCCAGATTTATATAAAAGTAAACAAGCCCAGTTGGATTAAATCCTACTCAATTTTAATTATGGCCCGTGTCTCTCTCCAGCAATTTCTTTATTAGATCACATTCAAGTCGAACCCAAAAATAAAATAAAATAAAAAAAAGGTTGTCATATTTTTCTCCTCCAGTCAAACTTAGTGAATTGCCACTCTGTACATAAAACTTTAAGCATTTCTGCCATTTTCATCATCGTCCATTTAATTTTTTTTTTTTTTTTTTGGGAACTTGTTCATATACATTTCTATTCTGAATCTTTGCCTTTTTCTTCTCATCATAGCTATCAAAATATGACATTTTTATAAAATAAATATAAACACTTTGCACTCTTTTTTCCCCTATTTAATCACATATGATCTTCAACCTCTAGGCTGTAACTGCATTTTTATTCCCCCCCAACAGAAATATTTAAAAGTAAATAAAAATTAAAAATATAGTCGCTGCTTGATCATCTTTACACATTCATCAATTTTGAGCCAATAGAGATTATCCTGCATAATTTCAGTTGCCAACAGCACCCTTTTTTTATTCCCATTGTTCTTATTTACTTTTTGGCATAGTTTATCATAACAATACAACGTCTAAAAAAAAAAAAAGACTACTTGATTGTCAAGTCCAGCTTTTTTTATAATTTAGTGTACCAAATGATTTCCCCCCCCTCCCCCAACGGCATTAAATTAACATCACTGATAAAAAAAGAAAAAAAAAACCTGCACTATTAAAAAATTAGCTGAACATTTAAAACAAAAAAAGCAGTAAAAGTAAAAATGGATTTACATTCCTGATTCTCGAGTAAAAAAAATTTTAAAAAAAACATGACATTAGTTACAATAATAGCAGTACAAGATTTTTTTTTTTTTTTTAAACTCGCAAGCTACTTGTGATTCTTGATGCCAATAAAATAAATACCTCTTCTCTAATACATCTTTAGACAAAAATCTTTAGTTGTTTAATCATTTATAAACAACTATTCAGTTTCAATTTTTATCAAAAAATCTCTTGTAGATCCATTATGAACTATCCTTATCGCAAAAAAAAAAAAAAACATGATTGTATACTTTACTGCCCATTCGTAATAAAATACATTTAAATTTTAAAAAGCATTTATGGATTTGCGCCTAACAAAGCGTTTATTCGCGCACTAGAAAAAGTCTATCGTGATTTTATCTCATTTATTTTTTTTTATATTGGAGCTGGAAATACACTAATCTACTCAAAAAAATTAATATTCTTATCAGCATATCCAAATATCGCAAGTAGCATTAAATGTAAACAAAAAAAACGCACCCAACGAAATGTGCGGTGGATAGTTGTAAATATCATTATATTTCTAATCTATCAAATTAAAATAGGGTCCTGTTTTATCTATAATTAAGTATCACACGATTTTTACAACCGGGAATACTCTATAAACACTCCAATTGCAAATATATCCACACTTTCGTTTCAAGAATACTTTGTATCAACGCCTTTTCCATTACCTTGTTTAATCTAGCATAGCTAAAGTTGAAGGCGATAAAAAAAAAAAGTCAGTGGCCAATGGTAAAAAATTGTATTAATTGTATATGATTTACTTTTTTTTTTTTTTTTTTTTGCTAAATGAAAGTATACTAAAAAGAAGCAAGTAATTAACTACAGCTCCTATTTAAAAAAAAAAATTAAAATATTGAAAAAGACTAAGCCGTTCTGCTATTTATTTATCGCTTGGGGCGAGATATCCTCTATTTTCCTTGTTCGAGTACCATTCTAGAAGCTTCACGTTGGTTGGCTCTGCGAATTTTGGAATTATTCCGAATTTCTCTGGCTTTAAAACTGCCCTCATCGCCAAACGGTTATGGTATACGCATGTAACTTTTCCCCCAAGTTCTTCGATTCTCTTGATCGCTGATTTTGATGCTTTAGTTACTTCGATTTCTATTGGCTCTTTGAAATAAACTGAGCCCTATTTATATTTAATTTTTTAAAAATAAAATAGTTATTAAAAATGCAGCATCTAAAATGTCGAAGCATTAACCAATATAAAATATAAATCTAATCATTTAAATTTTATAATAAAAGCTTTCTCCAATTTTTTGAAATTATATAGCAGAAAAAAAATATTATACTTACCCCACCTAGTAAAGAAACTCCATCTTTGAATTTAACAATGTTTGATTCAAATATCTCTTTTAGTGTGATTTTCTTTTTTGGGTCGATTCTCCCCAAATTAATCCAGTGCTGGAGCTTATCTAAATTTAGCCCTGTTAATTCTCTCTTGAACCTATTTAATCAAATATCAATCTTATAAGTGAAACTGTTTTTTTTTTAGCACTGGCTCCAAGCAGTTAAACGTTGTATCGAATATATTATACATCTGCTTTTCTTATCGAAACCAAAGCTATTTAACAAAAAGATTGCTTACATGTTAGTGAAACCGCGTTTGGGAAATCTTTGGTATAGTGGCGTTTGACCTCCCTCGAATCCTGGTTTTGGAGTACCGTTTCCTGTTCTCGCATTTTGGCCTTTGTGACCTCTACCACTTGTTTTTCCTTTGCCTGAGCCTGGACCTCTTCCTAACCTCATTTTCTATTTAATAATTAGTATTCAAGATATTAAACCTTCATTTCAGAATTACCTTTAAATTTTTAACCATTAGCACGAAAAGCAAAAAAAAAAAAGAGCATAATAAATTTGCCTCCATTGCTGAAAAGCAAAATTTTCATATTTTCTATACATATACAATTAAGCAATGTTTTTCATTTAAACAATATAATATATGAACTCTGTACCTTTGGCTTAGCTCCCTTATTGTCACGAAGGTTGTTCAATGAAACATTAAAGCTAATTGGTTCGATTTTAAAAGTAGAGTAATTGCATTTATTGATCACAACTTCGTTTGACAGTTTTGAAGCAACCCTGATTCCTGCTTTTAAGCTTCGACTGAACGAATCAAACCCCAGAATACTTCTAAACATCCTCGCTTTTTTTCGTATCGCTTTATCTCTTAGATCTGATCCAGTGAAGCGGGTTTTAAAATTCTGAAACTAAAAATGTACTTGCTAGTAGAATAGATTTCTTTAATTGTTTTTTTTTTTTTGGCTGCTAAATTACGCTTTTCGATTATTAAGATATAAGTCTTTCTAACACCTAGCAAAGTTTTAATTTTGAACTAAAATCTATTGAAGCACCACTCAAATAAAAAAAAATTTTAGTTACTATCCTTTATCAATAAAAAAAAATAAATGGTAAACTGCCAAACTTTTAATATCTAAAGCGTAGCCAATTGCCATTTCAAATCTCAATTCAAACCTAATTCGGAATTATTATTGGGTATACACTAATTGATCATTTGATTTGTCATATAATTGGTTACATACCTTCTTACTCTCTTGCCTCGCTTAACCCTTTCCCGTCCAACACTCTTAAAAAAGTTTAATTTAATGATTCGTTAGTGAATTATAAGTAAGTTTATTATTTGCTAATGTTTTACATTATACCAATAATTCTTATGTTCTTGGAATTAATCAATTTTTATTGAACGCAGTTGGCTATATCTGGTGGTCCAAAAATAGTCTACCGCGCGGGAAAGGGTTAAAGCTGTAGCTAAGCGAATAAAATGCTCTTGCCGTTCTACTCAAAGAATATTCGCCTGGAAAAATTATCTCAGCGATTTGGTAAATTTTTAAATTCATACATTCTATTTGGCAGATAAATATATAGCGCCAATTAACTATAATAATCTGAGCTTTTACTACTTATCTTGAACATTATTGACTATCCTTGTAGACAGAAGGAAGCCTAAACCACCATAGCTCAAAATCGGAGGAAAAAATGTATACAAGGTAATGCAAAACAAAATATGGTTTTAATAAAACTATATAATAAATAACGAATACACCATTAGAGAGGTATGTTTATATTTATATCTAGCGTAAGTAAAAAGATGTACAGTATCGCTTATAGGAGTATCTTGGCCAACCTTTGAGATAAAAATAAAAAGTATACCCATTATTAAGCGGAACCTAATTTTCAGTAAACTTATAAATGTGATTAGTGTGTAAATAATATACAACATCTCATAATAGCACAGTTTGATAAATATAACAATAAAGTCTAAAAAAAATATAGAAAAAGACAGATAAATTCAGGGATGCTAAACTGATGAAATGTTAACTTTTTTTTTT
>LSSN01004735.1:0-29951 GCA_001970855.1 Smittium culicis | reverse complement strand
GCGGTCAGAGGTTCTATGATTGACTTCAGCGGTGGTTGCAGCTGCGGTATTCGGCGCCGTAACAGTGTTTCTGCTGTACGATTACTTTGATTTCGTACTCTGCTGGCGCTTGCGAAAGGGCTGGGCTCGCTGTCTTTTAGTCGCTGGCTTCTTGGGTATGAGGGCGTCCAACGCCTTTTGATCCATCAGTGGCTTGTTCTCCGATTCTACCAACTGAGTTGGTTTCCCGGGGAAGTCTAGCCCCTTGTGGAAGTTATCTAACCTCGCTTGTGTGACTATGGCGGCAATTTCTGCTAGGTGTGCCCGCATTGTACTGGCAAAAAGAATCTCGGTATCTTCGGCTGTGTCCATTACAGGATTTTCCTGAATTCTGCGGTGGACTTAATAGTCAATTGGCCTTGTTGCTTGTGTAAGTGCCAAATGGATTCCGTAAAGAGTGGAATCAGTTTTCTTCACGGTGCTCGACGCTGTGTCGTTCAGCGAAGGCGGAGTGTAATTCATCGAACTAGTCCTTGAGCAAGAATGTATAGCAATCTTGCGCTCTTCTTCAGTCAGTGGTGAACGGAAGAAGTCTTCTTCAATCGATTGGACTGCTTCAGTTAGCGCCGTATAGGATGTGAGATCTGTCACCGGTATCTTTGTTGTGACGTGAGGGTCCTCAGGTTCCCGATCGAGGTTTCTTTCCTAAAGAGTTGCTGAACCATTTCAGTAAACACCATTAGCTGTTCTTGGCTCATTGGTTCCTGGGTTTTTGCTTGTTCCATCGTTAAATAGTTTGAAGGAAAATAATATTTTAAAGTTTTTAAAGTGTAAAAAATTTTTTAAGTTGAAAATCTTTATGCTGGTAGAGTACTTTTGCGAAAGAAAAGATGATAAGGATAACACTAACGTGTAATTTACATTCTATAATATAAAAATTTTATTAGTTCATTTTATTTCACTTTATTTTTATTGCTTTGTAATTTTCGGTTTTGTTTTATCCAATAAGATGGTAACACATAATATGTATCATCCTCTGAAGTATAATATTCTCTAATCGATCTTTTTCTGATTTTTTTGGGGTTCTTTTTTATTTCCTTTTTCCATTTATTTTCACACTAATACGATTAATTTTATATTATTATTTTTTCCCCCAATAGGTTCAGATAATTTGAAACCCGCTAACAAGCTATAAAAATTAAAATTTAAAAAAAAAAAAAATTAAAATTAAAATTCATAATAATAGATATTCTCCTAAATTTTTGGTAACAAAATTTTTATTATAACACTCTTCAAAAATAGTTATATTTTATGTGACCCTGATAGTTATATAAACATATAGCCAATTTATAATATCATATTAACTCTAGGTTCCTACCCATAAATAATTTGTATCTATGTGGCGGCACAACTATGAAATCAAGCAATCTACATAGTACACTATTTCTACCATATCTGTTTTTACAATTCGAATCTACCTTTGTTTTTTTATTTGCAGAGATAGTCTTAGAATTTAGGAATAAAAAATTACTTATAAAAAATCTCAATTTTTTTTTTTTAATTTCATCAATTTGATCGAGCGCATCCATAATTAAGTCTTCTATATAGGAGCTAATTTGATTTAGTATTAACCAAAGTTTATAAGGCACACAAGCAAAAAAGATTTTATCTTTTATAATCCAAGAATCAATTATAAAAGCCGAGAAAGTTTCATGTTTTTGTTTTTTTTTTGAATCGAATTTTTTTTACTCAAGCTCATAGCTTTATGAAGGTTCATGTTAGTCGATGGTATGATTTTCCGCCTTAATTTTTCGATAGTTTTGAGCTAATTTTACTAGAATATTAGCATATCAGTGGCTTTTAAGTTATTATTTTTTTCTTAAACTTAGTATAACATTTTATTGAATTTTATTGTTAAGATTATGGAATTCATCTTTGTAGAAGAGATTTAGATGATATTTCTAATTTTTTCAAGGCTATAATTTTTAAAGGTTTTTTGATAACTTATTTTTTTTGAGAAAAAGAACAGTTTTGGATGTTTTAAATAAACTAGGTAACAAAAATAATTTGATTTAATTTTAAAGAAATGACTTTACACTATTTAGAAACAATTTTTCGAGTATATTTTCCTTTCAAAAATTGATACCTTTATTTTTAAGGAATTTTTAAAGAATAGTTGCAAAAATAGTCAAAAACAAATAACTTTAGCAGATAAAAACTGAAATTCAAAAAAATACTTTTTTATTTTTCATAGCCATAATTTTTTTTTGTACTGAATTTTGAATGTATATATAGAGGGTCTTTTAATATTTAGAAAGGTACTTTCTTTTTATAAACTTATGACTCGCATGAATTAATAAGGATCTGTCAAGTTTTTTTCAAAATCAAATAACTTTATTTGTGAATAAAAGGTAGTATGAATAAAGATGTTGAAAATTTTAGCCGTTGTTGGAGAGGAAGGGGCTAAGCTTATTTATATAATAGTCTAATTTATGTGTCTAGCCTCGATAAACTAACAATGATTGAATGATAACAACTATTTGATATCATTGTTCTATTACAATGGCATCGAATTTTCAGCTATTGCTAATCAACCCAAACAGGCATGACAGGCCGTCTGAGAATGTTTGAGTACCAAGAGTTTAAAGTAAATTTTTATTATCGGTTTAAATTCATGGTTAAATTTATATTTTTAAAGTTTATTTTGTTTAAATTTGTATCTATAAGTTATTGATATGTAAATAGCTACAATTCAAGGTTTTTTTTAGAATTAAAGTTTGTTAAAATTTCACTTTTTGAGAATAGTAGGGCTGTTCCAATACTGTGCGTATAGATTTTTTATAGCTTTTAATTTGTTCTCACGAAGAAATGCCTGAATATACCTTTTATTGATATATTGAAATAAACTCATCAAGGTTCCCAATTGGTACAACGGTATAGGAACTTGTTTGAACCAGGATATCTACTTTTTTTATGCATTGAACCAACGTATAATATTTTTTAGTTTAAATAGATGCAAGTTTTAATAGCTGTGTGAAATTTAAAACCAACAGTAATTTGACAGCTATCTGGCTCCTTAAAAAAAGCCAGCTGTTGACGATTTTTTTGAAATTCAATGAATTTAAAAACTCTTCGAAGAGCCATCTTAATATTTCTAACATGAATATTTCATTTCAATCCTTAAAAAAATAAAAGAGGAATTTATTATTATTCAACATACAATCCAAGTGTAAGTTTTAAAATGTATACCCTGTATGGACAGTGGTATCTAAATTGAACATTTTTTTAATTGGATAATATCCAATCAATAGCTATACAATCAATATTAAAATTTCAACTGTAGCATTTCCAGGTAAATAATGCTACAAAAGATTATTTAACCCTTTTTGAATGGTTTATATCAAAGTTATTTGCATATACCAAGATTTATGTCACATATAAATAATGAATCCCCTTCCACTCTATTTTTCCGCTGGGTTTGGGATGGTTACTCAAGAGATACTCGATATAAGCGCTGGAATCCCAACGATTCACTAACGATTGCCATGAAACTAGAGAACAGGGATTTGGAAAATCTATTAGTTAAATTTTGCAATGGAATTGATAAATGTATATCAGATTTCAACACTTTCTATAAAGAATCATCTTCTAAAAAATATAAAGTCCAAGAAAATAACACCTCGACTACAAAAAAATTTGACTCAATCACCGAAAACAATACCTCTAACACTGTAATTTTACTAACTTTTTTGCTGCTTATTTTCTATTTTTTTTATAACTTTCTAACTATGTACTAAAAAAATTTATTTTTTATATAAACAGCCGGAAAAAAATTTTTTCAACGACGAAAACAGATTAGTTAAATACAAAGAGAGAATGCATAGGATCATAGTCTCGTTCTCAGGAATTCTTTATTATATTCAAGAGTTATTTGATAAAGAAAAAATAGAAAAATCTAAATTTAAACTTTCGAAAAGCTCTACAATAACTATATGCGATTCATTCGGCCTCCTAATAAAAAACCTAAATTCAAATTGTATAAGTTTAGAAACCTCAGATTCGATAGTAAAAACAATTTGGAAATTGCTTTCGCCTTTAGCAACACACAATATTGTTGATTTTTCTACTATATGTCCGGAAAAACATCGTTTCTTATTAAATCCTGCTGTATTTTTTTCTAACTCCTTTTCAGAGCCAATAGAGACTATAGAGTCTCGCTCATCTGAATCTCAGAGCAATAATAACCTTTTAAATGCTCTAAACTTTATTTCAAAGTCGTATAACCTTGTTCACATGGTCAAAGCTACAAAAAGTTCTAGTACACGCAATGTAATTGTCCAAATACTTTTATTATGTAAAAGTAAGCTACTGAAAAGTATTTTTATTAATATTCCATATGATTTCTCTTCAGAAAGTTCACCGTCAACCAATGCACTTCACTTCCAGTTAAAAATATTAACTGTTATCTTTTTTGAAGCATCTAAGGAGTTTAAAAAAATTGAATTTAAACAGAGCGACTTGTCTTATGAAAAAAATGATTGTGGTAGCTTAAGTCCTATAAATAAAAAAATAGACTCTGTTCAAAATCTTATTTGGCAAAAATTGGCAAGTAGCTCATCCTTTTTCTTAGATAGCTTTTTCTTAAAAGGACAGGATCTAATTTTATTTTATAATAAACGAAAAGATAAATCGATTAAACTCATATCTTATCTGTTAGATCTTCGTAGCTTATTATCCTCAATCGAAGCCTATTTAAATAGCTTTTCAATCTCTATTCTAAAATTTATTAGTCTATCTCAATTGTCAACTAATGCCATTGATAAAAAAGATAAAGGTAGCGATTATTCAAACTACATTATACAAGAGCCAAAGTTTAAAGGTAGATTAACAATCCCATCCTCTCTAAAATCTCGGTCATTGGAAAATTCTATCTCAACGTCCAGCTTAGATGCTACCATAAACGAAAGTGATTTTAATCTAAAAAGGAAATTCGACGAAACAGCACAAACTGTATGGGAGGAATTTAATACAGAGAAATATAATCTATATTTTAGAGAATTCTCGCTAGATGAAACGCTTTTTGACTCTGGAAAAGTTAACTCCATAGCACTTTTGTCAAGCATTGTTGATATCAATTGGTTCAAACCTTCGTTAATCGCCTCATACAGAATTGGAAATCTTATTAAAAAGGCTTCGTACTACTCTAACCTGGCTTTACTTCTACCTTTAACTAGCATATATGAAGATTTTTTTAAATTTATTCACTTGATTCTTTCGGTATTAAACAGCTTAAACATCAAATGGATATGGACACTAGACAAAAATGAGCTATTTAACCATAGAAAAGCTATACTTCTAGCCACCTCAGCTAAACAAGCAGATTTTGAGATTGAGGACACGTCATGGAAAAGTTCACAGTTCAAGCTAAACCCGTGCTCTTCAATAAATGAGTGTAAAACAGCCTGTAATAGACAGATAAAGTTATTGAACTACCACATGTTTATTTTTTTTTACTCAATTTCGTCCTTTAAGTACTGGTTTTATACAGATTTGGATGATAAGTCTGTAAAATGTCGTGATTTTTGTGGACTAAATATCACTTCTTACAGGAAACGATACGAATCAGTTGACAATCCTTCTATATCAATAACTAAACCACAGTACCTTCTAATGCAAGAAAATATTGAAAAAATTATTAGTAGGTTTACTTTTTCTATAATGATTGATTTGATATGGATGTCCTCAAATATTATTTTTAGTAAAGAAGTTGATCATTCTTTTAAAGCTCTGTGTAAAGGGTGGAATAGCTTATCACATTCTTCAGGCGAGATATTAAAAATATCCTACACGATTATTGCAAATTGGTCCTTAAAGCATACTTGTATTTGTGCATTTGAGCCGTATCCAAGTGATTTGACCGGTGATATCAATAGCTACCAAAATAAGCTAAAAGATGCAATAATATGCGGGAAATTGCAAAGGTGGGCTGATTCTTTCACATTGGTATCTGAGTTCTCCAAAAAAAATTTTAACAAGATACCTAATGTAATTTCTAGCTTGATTAGAAATCTTGAAGCCAAAAAACTTTCTTCTGGAATCGAACATGGGTCTTCGCTTCAAACATACATCAGTCCTAGCTTCAAGTTTATTTACTTTGGAATTTTTAGTTGTATTAAGTGGATGAAAACAGTTTCATCCAAATCTCAGCTTCACGAGTCATATTCCTCTGGCTGGGAGTGGGCGAATTTACAAAGACTTCCTAAGATTTGTGCCAGAGATATGATTTCCGACATTCTAAAAATGATTACTGAGCTTTCAGCTATCCCACCTTTCCAACTTGATCCAAGAGTAAACTTCAGTTTGAAAGAGAGCTTCATTAAAGACGGAAGTGAGCTAATTGTCGAAAATGAGATCCTAAATCAAAATTTCACCCTTGTTTGCTTATATTCAATTATTATTAATAACATAATCTCGAATGACTCTAAAATATCACACGATAGTAAAAAAATTACGCCTTTTTACGGTGTTGAGAATTCGGATTTTAGCGATGTAAAAAGTAGTGAACTAGATTCTGAGCAAACAGGTTTTTTGGACGGTTCAATTAAAGCTTCAAAGGTTTGCTTAAATCATCTAGTTCCTTCAGAGAGATATATTCTTGATCTTTGGGCCCTGGAGGCCTCTTGCTTGATAGCATCACTATTGGGAGCAACAATAGATTCCAAAGATAAGAATTTCTACCACAATAATCATCGAGGTTACCGAGATAGTGATGACTATATTTCGCAAAATAGTCAACATAATACAAGTGGAAGCTCAGAGGAATCTTTTATCGAAAAACTTCTTAAAACTAAAAGCGATAGCTCTTCCAAGGTTCCAAAATCTGGTCTTTTAACTGACCCAAAGTCATACTTATTAATTCAGTCTTTTGTTTCAGTTGATCTACCAAGACTATTTTTTGACATAAAATATTTCTCAAAAACAGTTTTATCAATACGATGCTTGCAAAACTTAAAAAAATTCTCTGGAAATTGCAAATTCAAAGTTGAATCGTACCAGAATCTTTTTATAAAACGTAATTTTATAAACTTACAAATTTGTCAAAGAATTATAGCACATAATTTGTTGAAATTTCACACAAAACCTTTAGATCCTTTCAAGAATAAAATGGATTCAGTCAATTCTACTAATACTGATATTGGTATAGAAGTTCTAAACAACCAGAGTTTGGTTAAAAAAAATAACTTTTCTGTTTTTTCCCAGTGGTGGATTTCTACGCTATCAGTTGCAGTCAACGAAATAATTTCTTCTTCTAAAAAAATTGAAAAAAGCTTTCATGAAAGCGTGCTAATGAAATCTACGTATAATGATTCATGTAACAAATCTTTTGATTCATCACACCAACCTTGCCAGAGAGAAATCTTTAGGCTACCTTCTTTATCTTGCTTAGATTACATTTCTGGTAATAGTAAAAGCGTAACCCTAGCTTTCCATACAGCCAACTCATTGCTCGAACTTTTGCCACTAGTTCAATATAACGAACAGATATTAAACTCGTTAACATTTATAGAAATTCCAGAACAGTTAAAAAAAAACAAAATTGAAATGATTTTTGATAATTTTAAGCTAAAAAACAAATATTCAACTCTATCAATAGAAGATTATTCGTCCATTTTAACTAGTAAATCTTTATACGAATACTCAACCATCTCTCAAATAAAGAAGCCATTTAATACAAAAATCAATGTTTCACATAATACTCAAGGATATGGAGACAATCCTGTTATTAACGATAAAATTCAATTTTCTTCAGCAACCAAGCTTTTAACACTTTTTCTCTTTAACATTCACCAAATTAAGGCGCCGAAAAAAAATGCAGATTTGTTTCAACCCAATTCTATACTTTATAATCATTTGAACATTTTGCCTTCTTTAATGTCTAAAACTGAATCTCCCACAAAAGAAGGTTTATCTAAAATTATTTTAGAAGAATACATTTACAGCTCGACTTGCTGGAAGTTTCTTAGTTCCAACGTACACTCATTTTTGCAAAAAATAATCAACACTAAGCCTGGGTGGCTATCTGCTACGTCAAACATTTACGTGTCGGTGTTGATAGGTACTGGTCTTGTAAATAGTTTTCAACAGGAAGTAAATCCATTAAGATTCATAAAAAATAATATTCTTGCAAATAGTATCGAATCCATCGTTAATTTACACAAATCTAGAAATTTTAAATTTATTAACGATTGCACAAAGTTAATTGAAATTTTATTTAACTCTAAGCAGGAGCTGATTTTTGAAGTAGCTAGACTAGATGAAAATATTTACGAATATCAAAACATTCTTTCTGATAGTTTAAAATCTAACATTCATTACAGTCCCTTATCTATCTTAACTCAGTCACTCAGTTTTAGTCTTGGGTATAATATCTGTGACCATTCTAAAACAAACCTAAAAGAGAATTATTCTAGACTTCAAAGTAGTTTATATGCAGGCATTTTGGGAATTGGTGTAAGTGGCACAGATTCCGGCAACTTCGGCTTTTTATTTACTTATAATCAAGACAATCTCTTATGTCCCAATTCAAACCTAGAATTTAAATCATCTATACCTCCAAAATTAACACTTAACCCGTTTGATATTTGTATATTGGAAAATAATTTTGCTGAATCTAGTAGTATTGATGATTTATTTGCTGCAATACATGATCTCTCTGGAAAGCAGAATGAAAATAGTAATACTGTTAATATATCTCAAGAGTATGAAGTATTTAGAGAGACAGTTAAAAATGTGTTTGATGTTATAAATATTTCATCCAATTCATTAAAAAATATTAATAGAGAATTTCAGCTAGGGTGGTATTCCGAGGTCGAAATTTATTTACTGCTAGCTTACAACATAATCTATCCAAAAAAAGGAAAGAACTTTTCAGATATACCATTTCTTTCCCAAATTAAAAGATTGACAAAAAATGGTTGCCTAACAGTGTTATCTGAGCTTATTTCCTGTACTTTTCTTGATAGTTCAAACTATTATAAACTTATCGATAATAAACCAAACAACCTATCGGGTACCTTGGTGGATATACAAGATTTTGAGAGGGTAAAATTTCATTTTTTAAGCATGTTCTGTGTAGGCGCCGAGTTTTGTGCTGAATATATACAGGAGCATTTACCAAAACTCATAAATTCAGATGATTTAGTGTGTATCAGCCTTTTGATCTATCTTCACCCAGTTTTAAACTCTAATACTTTCACAATTGGAAATAAAATCGCCTTCGCCGACCCTCGAAGCGAAAATTTTCAGGAACCATCCCAACATCCAGATTTAACTCACGAATCAAGTCTAATAATGTCTAAATCCTTATTAAAGAACAACCTTAAAAAGCTGCTATCACCTTTATTCAAATCTTTATTCTCTACATTTCAATTCTTTCACTTGGGTAAAAATAATATATTCAAAAAATCAGGAACAGGGGATGGTTTTTTACGAAAAAATTATATCTTTGAAGCTTTAAACAGCATACTTAGTTCAAATGAAATCGAAAGTCTTGCAATTCCCAGTATACAGCACTCTTCTTCAATATCAACTCTTCTGTATCATAGATATTTAAATACATATAAAAAGGATTTTAATGAAGTTCAAAAGTTTATCTGCAACTTACTAGCAAATAAATGCTCACAATTTACAATGTTTTCAAAAGATCCCAATTTAGACATTCCAGTTATTTTAAAATTCTCGCAAACAAAATCAGATTTAGAAAGCTTTATTGCCCCAGTTGTCGTCGTTTATAGCCATGAGTTCTTTAGCTCTATTTCACCTTTTTTCAATGGGGTCATTCAAAGTGGATTTTCAGAATGCCAGCTAATACAGATAAACAAAATCGTCAATCCTGAATTAGCTGAGTTATGCCCTTTTATTGTAGGGAGATGGTGTTATTCTGTAACGTTGCAAGATTTTATTGCTGATGACTTTATAAAAATAGTTAGAGCAACATGTCTGTTACTTAGTTTGGATTTCAGTAAAACCTGTTCTATGAAAAAATTGGAAATTTCCCTATCTAGGAAGGTATGTATTGGTGACCTTGTGATTTTTTGGACAATTAACAGACCTAGAGAACAAAATATTTATGATTTTGAGACTACTAGTCATATGGACGAATTAAATACATTTATTGATTACTCATTATCTTCTTGCTATAGTCTGGTTGATGATGAAATTGAAATAAACTGCAAATGTAATTTAGACCAGCTTTTAGATTCTCCACCTATATATTGGGTTCGTACTTTTGCTATTTGCTCAAAATATTTAGCAGAAGCTTTATGCGACTTATGCTGTATACATTTATTAAATATGCTAGACAACGTCCACGATTATGCGAATACAATTCCTACGAATACAGATACTTCTATATATTACCCAGCTGCAAACTCTATTTCAAGTTTTAACATAAATACACTCGAAAATGGTATTTATAAGTCTTTTCCTAACTACACTGACGGTTTAATAAATAGCTACTGGCGTAATTTACCTGATTTATTATGGATTCCATTTTTTTACTCTATAGTTTGTTCAATATCGTCTACAAGTTGCAGTGATAGTTCAGACTCTAGAATAAACAATCCATCAATTTCAGATCTATTTAGTAGTGTAGCTTCTAGATCTTTGAGTTCAAATAACAACAATCTATGCTTTCCCAATTACTTTGAAAAAATTTACAAATTTGATTATGATTTCCCTGAAGTTTCTTATAACTATGAAAATCTAAAAGTTAGGAAATACTCCAATAAGCGCTTTTTTAAGCTAGAAAGACAAAATAGCAGCTCAGATACAGAGTATCCATTTTCAAGGTCTCAAATTTCACAATCTAAAGATAAATTCCTAAACATTTATCAGCGAGGTATTGAATTTAATAGTATTGATAATTTAGAAGATGTTGATACTGTTCCGCACGAATCAAAAATACATGTAGCCGAGTCTTCTATTAGGCTAGTTATATCCAGTAGCGGCCTTTTACGTTTTGCTTCTGGTATATCATATCAGCTTTTTAATTACATTTTTTCGGCGATTACCAGCAAGAAAAGTTTAAATAACCTACAAAATTCGGAAAATATAAATGAATTTTTGGTTAAATTATATAATAAGATTGCTTTTGATAGGATGTTTATACCAGATGTTATTCAAACTTCAGAGAATAACAGTGGAGGTAGCGAGGAAAAGCCTTCTGCGGTACAAATACCTGACGAATATTTCGAATTAAAAGATTTTCTAGAGTTGATAGATTTTGACTGCTCAGTATGGGAATGCTTCGAAAAAGATATAATTTATGAGTACAACAAGCAATTTGACCAGTAAAAAACGAATTTCTTTATTATTTTGATATTTTATACTTTTCGTAAAAACCGCCATTCAAAATAAGATTCGCCATGAAAGGCTTAAAAGAAAATACATTTTAACCTTTTCCTGTCCTGCAGTCTATATAAAATGAAAATATTGATTAGCCAGTAGTGTATAAGCAGTTTTATTATTTCCTCCTATTCTACATAAAAGCAATATTTTATTGAATTTCAGAAATATGTTATTTTTTTAAAACGAAATTAGTTATATTAGGTATATCAAGAACACCCTATTGCACATTAAAATGCTTAATGCACTAAACAATTTAAACGGTTCTATTTTGTACAGTTCACTAAATGCCTGAAATCAAAATATCCTTTATTTTTAATTATGCTAACATTAAATTTTTATGCTACAATCAATGGATTTTTGGGTTATTTTTACAAATATATCACAAAATCTAGATTTTTCTTTTTCTATTTTAGCTAAAAGTGAATTTAAATAAAAAATCATATACTAATTCTTTATTATTTATCTGTTTACATATTTAAATTTAAAACTTTTTTTCCAAGCTTACTGTTCTGATATGATAAAATCTGATTTAAAAACGTATAGAAAGCAATAAAAATAATACAGGTAACTTCAAACAATGATTTTAGGCAAGTTAGTGTGATGTGAAAAAATTCAAGTAAACCCTGGATATCTTTTATTCAAGATAAAACAGAATACTTCATATAAGAAATTTTCAAATAAGGTGCATAATTATGTCGTCAAGAAATTTTATGCTATGTCAGTACAATATCAAAAAAAAAAAAATTACGATTTGAAAGAGCACATCATGAGATAAAAGGCTGAACATCACTGTTATAATACATTATCGTAAAATGTGACCTCATTTTATGGAAAAAAAACTAATATTATAAAATGTGATGAATTCATTGCAAGATAATTTCTGTAAAAAGAGCTATATTAAAATTAGTTATTTTTTATTGATGAAAAATGGAGACTGTTATATTAGCTGGATATGCGAGAAGGGGTAGTAAAAGAAAAAGAACAATAATATATTGGCTAATTTTGCGATAATTTGGGTAATTGATTATGCTATGAGCTTTTCGCTAAAATATTATTAGCCATAGTATGGTATATAAGAGTAGAAAGTAATTATTTTGCTATTTTAACGAAGAAAAAAAAAGATTATTGGGAAAAGGCTAAGACACAAAAGGGAGATTATATTAAGAAAAGAGATATTTATAAAAAATCCAGACCTATTTATGCTGATTTAAATTGAAATTTGTGATTATAGATTTTTGATTTTTGATTTTGTGAATAGGTGGATAGATGGATTGAGCATTTTGAATTTTTTTGCAATACAATTAGTCACAGATTTTTTAAATTATAAATTAATGCAATAAGTGCCAATTTGATTATCTGTTATAAAAAACACGTTCTTTTGGACTTATAATTCATTAATATTTAAATCATTTTATTTATATAATTTAGACTCGAGTTTAATAGAATTGAATTTTTATTTTTTGAAAAATCAAATTATATATATAATTTCAGGGTGTAGTGTATCGTATTCTTGTGAGTAGAGTGATGTGTATTAAATAAAAGTTTTTTAGGTTAAATTCATCTAAATTCTGTAATGTGATTTTAAATAAAAAAATCTATAAAGGCTACAATCCTTCCATCAAAAATCGAGAATAAGTGCGTATAAAATTTTCCGTAACTAAATAAAGACTGTAGGAATTTTTTAACTAGGAAAAATAAAGTAAGCTGAATATGTGGGTTTTTGTGGATATGTGGTGTTAAAATCTAAGAGCTCTTAATAAAGTCAGGTTAAATTTGTTTGATATATATAGATGAATACTATTGTTCATTTTGAAATCAATTAAAGATTCGACTAGAGAGATGAATAATTTCGTGATATAAGAGTTGTATTAAATATGTTTTATTTTCTAATTTATTCTAAAAACTGCGTTTTAGTTACTTAAATTCGATTTTCTTTCAAAATTTGAATGATTTGTAGAAAAAGTAAATATACTAGTAAAGCTATTTTTAAAAATTTAAGTGTATTTTCTTAAATTATAGGCTATAGCATAGTCTATGATTTGATAGTGTTCTGGATATGTGGAGAAATTACGCAATTTGTCCAATAGTTTTTTTTTTTGTGAAGATAAAACCCTCTTCTCAGTAATAATATAGTTTTATTATGAACTTAAATTCAAAAAAAAGAACATTAGTATATTATAAAGCTATGGAGATATTACTAACATAATACCTATAGCTATCTCAACCTAAGGATTTAATCGCTTTTGCTAGTAAATAATTTAGTATAATGACTAGAACTTAGCATTTATTCCCTCAACACATGTCTCGGTTTAATTCTCCAAGCGCAATCTTGGGTTGATAATGCTACTCTCATGGGCTCTAATCAGCATATTTTAGGATTATAAGTGAGGCTGACTGGTGGGTAGCTCCTGGATATTCTGTTACTACTCGCTTTGGCAGTTTGTTTTGCGGAAAGGTCCCTAATACTTCGCATAGGCGAAATTACCCTAAGAAAATAGTAACTTTGACTAGTATTTGTACCATTTTGTGGGTGAAATAGTGGAAAATAATGACTGTAGGCCCTTTTAGACCCGCAACTCCCATATTTGTTTCCTTATCTGTGAATATAATATTTTTCTGAATCACTCGTATGTTCATAGTATATTATAATATTTATCGAGCTTCAAACATCAAATTCAACTATTAACCAAGATTATGTTTTAGAACGATAGTTAAATAGGTTTTGGGGTATACTAAATCACACTAACGTTTAATTTATAGCTTTATGTGGCCTAATTTTTGTTCTGTAAATAGATATTAATTTATTCAAGTAATACCTAGAATATTAATTTAAGCCTAAGATAATCTTTTTTTTCAAATAGATTTTATTAAAATTCTAAAATCTTAAAAATATAAACTAAAAATACAATAAGCTAACATAATCTTATAATAAAATCCTCTGGCGGTTTACCGCCTGCGTACCCTGTTGGGCATTGCTTCAAGTGGATTGGTACACGGTTTCCAGTTTACCTGCATAAGCAGATCCTGGGCGCTGGACACGGTCGATTGCAGTTTTCCCAGCAACTAGGCCGAGGTTGAATCTAAAAATTGAAGACAGAGATATCTTCAGTAAGTTTAATAAGATGGTCGCCACAAAGACCCCAGTTGCTTCCAATAAAGTCAACCTAGCCGCAACATGATCGATTCTAAGCAGTTATTCTCCAATAACTGGACCTAAAAAAAAATAAAAGGCTATAAGTTGCCACCTCTAATTTTTGATTTTCGAATTTTTTTTTTTTTTTTAAATAAATTTCAAATATTTTTTTTTACTTGCAAAGTAAAAAAAATTCTGAAAATTCGTCAATATCTTCAATTTTCCATTTCGTTGCCATCCTATCCATTTGCCTTGATGGTTGATTCCAGTTTTTTTCTGAAGATTGCCACTTCAGTCTATCGATTAGCTCGTTTTTCGCTTTTTCGTTCGTTATCGGATTATATTCGCTGTTCAGCTTGATATTCTCGATTTTTTCCATTGATTCGACTAATTTTTCGATTTTCTTCGACTCGATGCAAATTTCTAATTTTTCTTCGTTTGTCCAGTTGATGTTTCCAATAAACCGCGGCTGTATTCCTTGGCAAATTAAACTTTTTACCGGTCCTATTCTGTTTCTTTTAAAACCGTCAAAATATAATAATTTATATTTCGTAGCTTCAAATTGAGACATTTCAACAGCTATTATATTTTTTTGTTCGTTCGTGAATTCGAAGACTTTTTTTTTAATAGGATTTTTTTGAGGTTGGATGTTTTTCTTAGCTACATTTGCGTAGCTATTTTTTTTTCGTTTCGTTTTCTTTTTTTGAGATCGTTTTCGCTGTTTTGATTTTTGTTGATTCATTTTTTTTTGCTAATTTCTTTGAGTTTTTTCTTACTTGCAGAAATAAAATTTTTAACTTGGCTTATCAGCTCCTTGTTAAAGTTTTTCGATGGAATAATGTCAGCTATTTCCATAATCTGGATTTTTAGCGCATTAATTTCCATATCATCAGCCTTTATTTTTTTTCTTTTTTCGTTCGATTTGTCGTTTTCACTCGAGTCGATTCGTTTTGTTTTTGAGGCGTTTTTTTCGGATTCGTTTTTATTTTCGATTGATAAATTCGTTTTTTCGGTTTTACCAAACAGTTTATTTGTTTGAGATTCGCTCATTCCATCAGGGAAAAAATTCTTTTTGTAGTCCTCTAAGGATTGAATTTCTAGGTACCTAGAAATTTCCTCGGGGTCGGCTGTATATTCTATTTTGTCGTCGTTTGCATCCTCTAGAAAATGGCCAAATAGTCTTTCGGAACTGGTCTTCTTTTTCTAGGATTCGCTTTGGTGCCATTCAGGCTCTTTATTGATTCTATTTTTTTCGTTGTAGTTTGAGATTTGAGATCTTTATTTCGAATCTCGATCAAGATAGAGATCCGAATCGTCATCGTCCTCTTCAACGTCAATAAAGTCGTTTTCGTTATCATCGTCGTTCAATTCGTGGTTTGACTGTACAATCTTGGGCGTGTATACTGTTTTATTCAGCATGCCAATTATTGCATTCGAGATTGGGGATTCGTTTTTTTTTTTTGAGATTTTAAGAGTATAAATTATATTATATTTTGATTAGCTTCTTTCAGAAAAAAGGCTTACCGATGATAGAAAGAGGCCTAACATAATCAATTCCACAACTTTTCCTCATTCTTTTAACTATTAGACTTTATAAAAAGTACTGAGATAAAATTTTAATGATTCTCTCTCGCTCCTTTGCTCATTTTAATAATAATTTATAAATAAAATATAAACCATTACTTAATTTATCCTCCAAATATTTTAAACCATGTACAATTATACTTTAATTTATACTAAAGTTTTAAAACCAAAATATGATTGTACTTGAAAATTACTAGCTTCCAACACAATAAAAGTTTTGATATCCCTTATTTTTGGATAATTAGGCTTTTATTATTGGCGATACTTGGTTAGTTAATTGTTGGATATGATTTGAATTGAATAAATAACGCTTTCAAACATAATTAATAAAATTTTAGCAGAATTTGACTAAATACCTTTAAAAAAAAACAAAAATTCAATGTCAAATTCGCCAATAACATCACTCTAAATTTACATTCCAATTGATTGGGAGGATTTCTTGGAAGATGAGCCACTTTAATGGAGATATCACGAATATAACCTGTCTTTACCACACCCCCCCCCCACCCTAAAGTTATTATATTGAATAAATCCAATAAGCGCTCTTATATACCTTCTTTTTATCTATAATTTTATTTCTTAGATTGTAATTACCCTTAAATATTTATACTTTACTCAGTTTAACCTATTTCAAAACATTGATTTATTTTGATGATTGTATTCTGTGTAATCGATGTTAAAATTTTACATTATTTAATAGATAATTTACGTAATTATATATGTCGTAGAGTTAAACTCTTGCTATTGTCGTATTGGGACATGTATACATAAGCATTATACAATTATTATCTAAGTATGATTTAATTCATTATTTAGAAAATGCTATTAATATCCGAAAAGAAAAGGAATCAAAAAAAGAAAAGAACAAGAACAAGAACAAGAAAAAATCAAAAGAAAAGAAAAGAAAAGCAAAAAAAAAAAACATATATAAGTCCAAGGAAAAGGAAATAAGCAAGGAAAATACCAGAGAACTGAAAAGAAAATTTCCTTCCAATTTTAATTTACCTTAGTTACGTTATAAAATAAAATAAATATTATTAAACTATTAATTGTTGAATGACCCAATAAGGCTACAAATAAATTATTTATCGTAATAATAAACAGGTTCTTAGAACCACAGGCAGGATCTGACACTATTTTTAATCAAAATTTAATTGAATTTTCATTTATTGATCTAACTCAGTTTTTTTTTCTTTATAAAAAGGAAATCTACAAATTCTTTTTATAAATATTTTTTTATGAGTTAGCTACAGAATAGGAGAATCAATTATAATAACTTTATATTCAACCATTAATATTACTCATATTATATTATCATCACGTTTTACATTATATTATTAACCTATATACAAAACTTCTTATTGCTGTAATTAAATAAATCACCGATTATTTTTACTCTGAAAAATTAATATAGGAAAACTTATCCTAAATAATCTTTCATTAATTTTCGGCATAAAAGCAGTCAAGCTTTGCCAAAATTTAAGATTTTTTTTTTATAATAAAATATGAAAACAAAATATACTCATCATAAGATTATTAATAAAACTATCAAAAAATTTAAAAGGTATAAAATTTGCCTTAACAGCTTGGTTTAAATACCGCGGCTACATAAATGGAACCTATCGCGAGGAGAAGCAAACCTCAGGAAAGAAAAAAATTAGCTGATGAAAACATATAGTCTAAAACCTAACCTAAAATATCCCAGGTACTTCTGGAGCTCCTGTGTTTTTAAGTGAAGGAATAGCAGAATTTTTGACATTCTACGAAATTTTGACTTATAATTTTTTTGATGAAGATAAAACGTTCCTATTTCCCTAATATTGAAATAAAAATATTAGAAAAACTATTTCTAAATCAATCCATTACACAGATAAAAATTTGATAAAATTTAAATCAGTGCTAAAAGATTACTATGAAACTGAGGAAGCTGAGAGTATTATTTATGATTAATTAAAAAATTGATTAAATCAGGAACAAAATTTGATGATATAAAACCTTTTATATACAAATTTGAATAACTTACGCAAAAATTAAGCAAGTACACACCCATAAGTGATTGTGAAAAGAAGGAAATGCTTATAATGAGCATTATGCTTTAACATTTAGAAAAAACCAATTCATATTATATAATGAAGAAGGCGGCCTTCTCGATTTTGATGAAATGGTAAAAAAAATCTATAATTTCTATAATATTCAAAAATCATGAATGAGATTCTTGGTAAAGACACAAGTCAGGATCAAACTGAAACATCAGGCATGCAAAATGATGAGGTATTAAATATTTCCAAAAAATTTCAAAAAACGTGTATAAAAAAATGTGCATTTATGGAAAATAATACAAAGACTATCTCTTCTACCGAAGAATAATATTCTAGTGAAAAGATATCAGATGTGTTTACTGTGACACCGATCATAGAAGAATAGAATTTAGCTTATTCAAAAAGGACAAAGGGTCCGGAATTATTAGAATATCTGCCGACAGCTTTACCATAGATAATAATGGAACTATAATGAATCCAAACTGTGGAAAAGGTGTTATACGTGTACGTATACAAAAAACACAAGTGGTATCTAGACAAATAAAGTTTGAAGAAAACAACGATCTAGCATTTGAATGGGACTCAAATATTGAGGATGAAGAAATATATCAATTAGATTTTTCAAATTTAGTAGATTCCTTCGCTTCTAAAACAATAAGAGAAAACGATGAAGGAATAGATAATTATACTTTTAATAAGAAAGAAAAACTTCTGAACTCAGAAAATTTGACGGATATAGTTGATATTTCTTTAAAAAATAGAACTATAAATACAGAATTTATTAATGAGAATTTTAATCATGCGTATAAAATTGTATAAAAGATAGTAAATAAAGAAAGAGAAAAAATTTTTGCCCGAAAAATAAAAAATTCTGGTGTTAATTTTTCACTAAAAGTACAATTTAGCATCTCTTCAACGACCATTAATTGGCTTTATGAAGAGCTGAGGGTACGCGTATAGGTCTGATTTTAATTATTACAATTTTTGATTATAGTGAATTGAATGAAAACGCGCTAAGCTCGAATTTGAAAACAAAGTGTAACAGCTCCGACTGGAAGTTTTTTTTTGGCTGTAGGGTCAGGAAATGTTAGTGGTAAAATAATGGGATCAGGAGTCTAATTTCTCTCAGATGAATGTTCTGAAATTAAAATAATGAATATAGATATTTTTAACGCGCTAAATATTTTAAATAGGGTAAAAATTGAAAAGAATATAAAATGGTCTATGAAAGACACAAAAAAAGTTTTTATTGAATTTAAAGGTGTATTCAAAGATATTTTAATATCGATTAATATTATAGAAGTTAGCCTAACTGTTTTTTTAGCAATAATACTGAGCCTCAAGCGATATTAGGGTGGCCTTTTGAGATAAAGTCGAGAGCTATGATAGATAATCAAAAATATAGAACATTATTGTACAGTATAAAATTACTCTGAAACTGGAGCATCTAAAATTTTGCTCTGTTGGAAAAAAATACAACAGAGCTTTTCCTAAAAATAAAAATAAGGGATAATTTACCCTTGTGAATATAAACGAAGCTGTGCGGAGTGATATATCAAAAAAATAATATGTCAAAGTAATAACAAGATATAAAAAAATTGGTGTAAAAATTAAAAAATTTCCTCATAATCTACCGAAATAGTATTCAGGTGCTAATCATAAAACTAATATCTCTATTACAGATAAAAAAATTGATAAAATAAAGGATAAATAGTTTAAAAATAGGTGGTTTAAATATATTAAATTTCTAAATTGAGTATTTCAAAAGATGATTAAAGCCTCTTAACGAAGCTTTAGCGTTTTCAGATGAATAAATTGGCCAAATTATATAAAATTTTTAATCTCCTATTAAAGCTTATGCTTCTCCTCATTTACCATGGACTCAATAACCGTATACATCTTCCAAAGGAATTTGGCATAAAATTAAATCGCTAATAAAGAAAAAAATGGATCAAAGAATCCTAGAGACGGGGAGATATTGGTACACAAATTGATTTTTCTGTATTCAGAAGAAAGAAAAAACAGAAAGACTACTATTCATTCAAGACCTCAGAACCGTCAACGAAGTTATAATAAAAAATGCTTCTTCATCGCCAATCGTCGAAGAATTTTCTAAAGATTTCGCGGGGAGACCTATTTATACAACATTCGATCTCATTATTGGGTAAGATCAGGTACAAATAATTGAAGAAAGTATGATCTATTTGCTTTACAGACACCACAAGGAATACTGAGAATGACCAGACTGCCAATGGACTGGTCAAACTCGGTTCAAGAATTTCAAATAGTGATGTATAAAATATTCCTTAAATATTTACCTGAGAAAATGGGGCTATTCATCGACGACGGCAGTATAAAAGGCGGTTTAGATAAGGAAGAAAGAGAAAATAATTCAGGGATAAGAAATTTTGTTCTTAACCATATTGAAGATGTTGTTGAAATTCTTACAACCTTAAAGCACACAGGGATGACTATTAATGCTAGTAAATGTAACTTCGGTGTATCTAAGGTCGAAATAGTAGGATTCATATGTAGTGAAGAAGGACGGTACCCAACAGAAAATAAAATACAAAAAATTTTATCGTGGCCAAATCCAAATAATCTAAAGGAACTTATGGGTTTTTTAGGACTTACATGCTTCTATCGTGTGTGGATTCAAAATTATTCAGTCATAGCTGATCCACTATACAAATTTTTGAGAAAAGATGCACCATATAAATGGGATAAAAATCAAAATCTAGCTTTTGAAAAATTAAAAACAAAAGTTACCGAAGCTCCGGTACTAAAAGCACCAACCTATACAGAAAACAGTGGGAGATTGATCTTAACAGTTGATGCTAGCCCGGTAGGAGCTGGAGGTATTTTCCATCAAGAAAATGAAAATGGAGAAAGAATTCCATGTAGGTTTGAGTCTTATTGTTTCAAAGAACGAGAGAGAAGGTACTCCCAAATAAAGAGAGAGTTGTTTGATATGATGAAAATTTTAAAAAAATGCGTATATATCTATATGAAATAAAATTCCTCCTTGAGGAAAATTGTCGCAGTCTTGTTTTCCTAATGAATAAACCTGATCTACCTAACGAAGTAGCTTCCAGATGGGTTGGATATATTTTAAAATTTGATTTTTGGCTATCCCATATAAGCGATTGAGGTAATTTAGTAGCTGACGAATTATCTAGATCCACTTTCCTGATAATTATATAAAAAATAATTTGTAACAAATTTAACGGCCTTCAAAATTTAAAAGCTGAATAATAAACTTGTTTTAATTTCAAATATTTTAAAAAACGGCTTATAGACATAAAATTATGATATCGAGCCTAAAGAGTCAATTAAAAACTACTTTTTAGAAAATGATATATTATAAAAGCGATCTAAACCAGATAGAATACCTAGGAGAGTAATATTCTTGGAATCACAAAAACTTTAAAATATAAAATATATATATAAACTAGAAAGAGTATGGCATAAAGGAAGTGATACTACATGTAAGAAAATTTCTAATAGATAATACTGGTATAGCATACACAGAGATGTTGAAAATTACGTCAAACACAGCTTTGAATGCCAAATATTTTCTAAGAGTAGAACAGATGAGCCGTTATTTTACACACATAATTTAACGTTTTTTGGTAAATTTAGAATGAAATTGATGCTAATGACTGAACGAGTTGGAAAAAAGAAGTAACTGATAGTTGAAAGAGATGGCTTGAGCGGATAGGTGGAGGCAAATCGCTTTCAAGAAAAAACCTCGAGTCTGTTTGTAAATTTACATTCGGAGACATACTATGTAGATTTGGAGTAATTGGAAAGTTTTTTGCCTACAGAGGAGAATTAACAGAAAACATGATAAAGTATATTTCAGGGGGAAATGGTTTAAAAATAGCTTTTATAACTTCTTATCATCCCTAAAGTAATGGGATCATTGGAAGAGGTCATGGAACTTTGGCAGCCTCACTTTCAAATTATTGTGCCACTTTTTGTTCTCCATTTTTTTAATTGTTTTCTTTTTAAATATTACAACTTTTAATAAAAGACAAAATATTTGCTGCACTTTAAAGATGATCCCATTTTTATGAGTGGGAATACTTTCACTCGTTTATACCTTTTCTCTTTAAGAGAAAAATTAATACAATATAATATAATAATTATAACTAGATTTAGAATAGAAGAAATTAGTCCTCTAATATAGTTGATTCTTAAATTAAAAATATATAAAAATCCACGCAAACTTATATCTAGACAGAGAGTACTAGATCACTTTAACCGATTTAAAAATCCGTATTTTTGGCCACAGAAATTTCACCTTGCATTATGTGCCAATATGATAACAGAAAAAATGGACTCTGGATAATCTACATAAAAATTAGTCTACGGCCAAGAATGTGTACTTCCGATAGAAGTTGGTATTGAATCATGGTCCATAATTTTTTGGAATCTGAAATGGAATTAGATGAAATATTTAAATTCAGAAACAAGAAGCTTTATAAAAAATAAGAAATAATTTCATGTAAAAGTACTAAACTTAAAGAAACTAGAAAAATTAAAAGCGATTTACTTCAACAAGAAGCATAATATAAGATCTGAGCCTCTAAAAGTTGGAGTTATGGTACTACAATTAGACAGAGCGATAGGAAAACAATGTCGCTTAAAATTAAGAAATCGATGTTATATTCCGTAAATCACAACAAAAGGCAATAAAAATGGGTCTTATTCTGATAATGAGCTAGATGGGGTGGTAATGAAAGCCCCAGTAGCCGGGAGAAAATAAAACAAAAATTTTCTGAATTATATTTTGATTCGTAATTTATCGACTCGAGGAGGGGGGGGGGATGTCGTAGAGCTAAGCTTTTACTATTTTTAATCAAAATTTAATTGAATTTTCATTTATTGATCTAACTCAGTTTTTTTTTCTTTATAAAAAGGAAATCTACAAATTCTTTTTATAAATATTTTTTTATGAGTTAGCTACAGAATAGGAAAATCGATTATAATAACTTTATATTCAACCATTAATATTACTCATATTATATTATCATCACGTTTTACATTATATTATTAACCTATATACAAAACTTCTTATTGCTGTAATTAAATAAATCACCGATTACTTTTACTCTGAAAAATTAATATAGGAAAACTTATCCTAAATAATCTTTCATTAATTTTCGGCATAAAAGCAGTCAAGCTTTGCCAAAATTAAAGATATAAGTTTTTTTACAATAAAATTTGAAAACAAAATATACTCATCATAAGATTATTAATAAAACTATCAAAAAATTTAAAAGGTATAAAATTTGCCTTAACAGCTTGGTTTAAATACCACGGCTGCATATTTTTCTTTAGATATTGCTGAAGTGCATTATACATTAGAAAAATTTCGATAAAAATAAAGGATATGTGCCAAACTCAAGATTCAGGAATGATTAGTTTTAGGGCGAAATGACTGTTATGAATAAGCATAAGTAAGCGATAATGATTTTTAATAAACATATTAGCAGATTGATAAGCTTCGAGGAGAGTCTATATGAAAGTGCGTAACCTTTTATAGTAGGTAAATATAGGATTTATATATATTATTTAACTCTCTATAGACAAATTTGCGAGCTTTGGTGATTCTTTTGTTGAGCAGAAATATATTATCTAGTGATACTATTTTCTTATATGAATAAATAAATTTAATTTATTGGATATTTAAGATAATTTATTGAATAATTATTTCATGAAGAGCTTTTAAATATCTCGGAATATTATTATCAATAAATAATACTTTGGCCTTTTTTTTCCAAAGAGTCTAGGAAAAAATTAATTTATTTATTCGTATAAGATAACGGCCTATTGTATTATTTTTTTCAGCTACACTACAAGCCAATATATTAATGATTTTGGAAATTATAGTATTTTTATTGGGCGCAGTTGGCCATATTTTGTAGATCATAAGACTATCTCTCACAAAAGGATTAAATATAATAATGAGTCTAATGAATAAGTAAAATCTAATACAGAAAACTCTCTGAGTTGGAAATAAAGAAATTTGGCACTTTATATAACTAAATACTTTCTAAGTTGGCAATTTGCAAACTTAGAATTTTTGTTGTTTTTTTCGCGTAATGATAATTGTTTCAGCCAATAAAATTTTACTTCTGAAAAACGCGCTTTTTTATATATATTTCGAATGAACTGATTATAGATATTGATGTTCAATAGTTCGCGTACAAGAACTACGCGTTTGGATAAAAGCTTGAATTAAAAACAAGTTAATAAGTTTTATAAATCGAAGCTTTTAATTTTTTTACAATCAGTTTTAGGTGGGGAGGGATACTGATATTTTTTAAATATTTAATCAGCCTAAAAAATTTATCAATCAACCTTTTAATTTCTTTATGATAAATTCTTCTTGCTAAAAAATCAAAATAAATTAAATTAAAATATCCTGAAAAAACTTCTAAAAGACTACCTATAATTAAATTATACATAAATTATTAACTGGAATATTATACTATCTATACTTATAAACTACGATTGAAACAATAAAACATCGAGAACCTAATCTTTAGTTTGTCTTTTTTCGATTTTTAATAGTATAATTATATTTATTTATATTTTATTACTCTAAATAGATTGAGTTTAAAAAAAACTAAAAAGGATTTAATTTATTTTTGATAATGAATTGACCTTAAATTAATATCATAGCATTCAATTTGCGTATTTTGATGTTTTTTTTTTTTTTTGACTGTTCATCATCTTTTTTATTCTTTTTTTTTTACTATATTCAATTAAATATTAAGAATTGTGTAATAAAGTTAATAAATTATTTATTATTGTCTTGAGCTTTTGAATTATTGTTTATTAATTATTGATCTTTTGAATTGTTGTTTATTAATTATTGATCTTTTTTTTTAATTAATTAGATCATATTAATTAAATGAGTTTATTAAAAATTAAAATTAATTAATTAAAGAAAAATATAAAAAAGAATTTTTCAAATTCTATAATGTTTTTTTAAGTACGCTTTTCAATTTAACTTCAAATTCTAATAGAATTATATTTAAGCGTGGGGAAAATTATTCATTCATTCTCTTCGATTTATCCAAAAGATTAATTTTTTTTTTGCCTTTTACATTTAGATGTTTATCAAGTTATACTGATTTTAATCTAGCGATAATATCGTTTCATAGTACATGGTTTTAAATATTTCATCATGGTAATAAAAATCGTGATCTTTTATATAAAAGTATTCTTCTGAGCTCATAATAATTGATTTCTCGTTTTTTTCTTGAAATGTACAAGTATCATTTTTTAAATCTTCGATATCATTTTATTTACTATGTTCCTCCATTTGAATACTTTCTTCAATATATAAATCAGGTTCTGCTGTAGAATTCAAAATATCTTAGTTTTTGTGATTTTATGATTCGATTTCTATAGTATTTAATTCTTTTGAGTTACATTTTTCAGAATTAGAATGTATATATCCTTTTTTTTCAATTAAAAATTTAAAAAATTAATTATAGTGTTAACTGATACATTCTCCCATGAAACAGAAATAATTTCAAATGAATTATAAAGGCACAAGCTGTTATTTATTAAATATTTTGGTATACTCGCTGCGCAAATTATATAGTTAATTAATGCAGTTTTATACATGATTTTAATTTTTTTTTATTATCCCTCTGTCAAGCGGTTGGATTAATGATGTTGAATTTGAATTTGGTGGAAGGAATAGAAATTCGATGTTTGACAATTTATCAATTTTATGACTGCTGAAATTATCCGTAATAATAAGAATTTTCCTACCACTTTCAATTAGATATTGATTTATTTTTGAATAAAAATTAAAAAAAATCCCTCGTGTCATCCAAGCATTAGACTAATTAGTATACTCTAACTTAAGCGTAGAAATATCTTTACCCTTTGGAGATACTGGGTTTTTAGATTTCCCAATTATCAAAGTTTTGAACTTTTCACCTAATGCGCTTACAGTGAATAGCAAAGTTATTCTTTCTTTAGAAGATTTCTTTCCTTTTTGACTTTCATTAGATTTAATATAATTTTTTTTTTTGGAGGTGTTCTCCAAAACAAACTGGTTCTTCAATATTGAATATATCCATTTTATCATATTTTTTTAGAAAATTTTGAAAATTTTCAGTGAATTCTCTAGCGCCAGTGAAATTTGCAGTTCCTTGATCGCCATTTATAATTTTATGTTTTATATCATTTCTAGATTTCAGTTTATAAAACCATCCAGAGCTTGTTTTGAAATCGTCAAATCCTTTATTTTTTGCATATTTCATAGCTATAAATCTTATCGATGGCTCATTTAGAAGAAAATTCCCGTCTCCACAAAAATTTATAAAATTTAAAATAAAATTATTTACTCTATATTTTATAATAGGAATTATTTTCCGGGTCTTTGATAAAATTTTTTCGGTATCTTTTAGCTTTTTTCTTTGTTTCTTTATTTTTGAAATATTATATTTTTCGATTTTAAACTCATAAGCGATATCATCATCATTATAGTTTTTTTCTGTCCTTGATATAATTCGAGATTTTGGTTCAAAGTTAGGGATTATAGCTTTTTATTTTATTTAACACTATCCATGTTATTGTGAGATAATATTTATTTTTATTTGAAATTCATTAATAAATAGATTAAACTAAATAAATTATTTAAAATAATGAATTTAAACTAATAATGTACTAATATTAAATTCTCTAAATATCGCTATGTAAAATGATAGCTTTTATTTGATTTATATGTGAACTAATATTTAACTCAAATACTTTAATATGTATTTAAAAAATTATAATTAACATTTGATTAGTATACATGTATCATATTGCTATATAAAGTCGCGTCCTTCAAAATGGATTAATTAATCAAATATTTTTATACATGCTCGATTTCTATAAAAAAAATATGATAAATATTTTCAAATTTAACGCTATATACAAATTTTTTGATAGCAAAAAATGAAATACTCGATAAAAAATGATAAGCTATTTAAAAAATCAGTTACCATCTTAGAAATCTAGTTTTGGCGTGTATTACAGCCATTATAAAAAAAGTTTAAAATGCCAACTTAGTAAGCTTTTATATTACAGGGCATAATTTTCGTGTCAAGTAGTTCTGTTTTACTAATAAATTTGCCTAAATTATCAAATAAATCATGAAAAGCCAATTATTTTAAAAATAAAGGAGGGATGGTAAGTGAAAGATGGAAAATAAGAAAGTTTATAGACTAAATTTACAAAAAGTTGCCATCTCAGAGCACTGCCATCTCAGAAAGTTTACTTTAGAGAAAGTGTATCTTTTCAAAATAGTGTCCTATATTCACAGATAAGGGTAATTGTGTTTTTGTGAATGGTAACTTTTTAATAAACCAGGAAATATAGCAGTATTAAAATAAAGAAAAACAAAATATTAATCCACCAATAGAATCTATTAAGGTGTACAAATATATCTGTAAAAAAGGTAATATGAGTCAGATAAGATGAAAAAATAAGATAAACGTCGAATCAAAAAAATAAATGGCTATTATTTTTTGTGACTCGGCAGGTAATAATTCAATTATTGATCGATTGGAATTACAAAAAATATATCGCCTTTGTATAATCAACTAATTTATGTATCCAATAATTAGCAACAGAGTAATATAGAGAAAATTTTTTATCCAATAATCAGTAAATTTTTTATGACTGAAGAACTATAAGAAACTATTGGACACGTATCCCACGTTTTTGTAGTTGCAGTATTTAATATATATATTTTTTTTTGAAAAAAGCATTGGTCAGCTAAACATGTAAACACTTGAAATTATAACATTTTGTAAAACCTGTGAATAAAAAAAACGTATTAGCAGTCAAATTGATCGAAGAATTTTTTTTTTTTAGTAAATCTCAGTTTTAGTATAAAAGCGCTATATAGACACTAATAATTTATACATCCAACTATATAGAAAGTTATTCTAGTTAGTTCTGGGTAGACTACCGAATTTTTTTAATTTTCTAAATTTAACTTGATACTCTAAAGAATTTAAATAATGGGGAGCGAGAACGAGGCCAGCAAGGTTACAGGGAATAATGATGAATACAAGGTAGCGTCGAAAAAGAATGATTTAGAGTTCCAGAGCGCAGAGCGAAACAGTGAAGAAATGAACTTGATTCCCGAGTCTTCTGAATATACAAAGATTTTGAAAGGAAGCGCCGATCTTAAAACCAAAGTGATATACTTGCTCAAAGTTTTAGCGCTTGGGCAGGTTCTGGCATTATGCATTTCAGGAACTTCTACCTTCTCTAACGCTCTTGCCGAAAATCTAGGCATTTCAATACCGACAACACAGACGTTTTTGGTTTATTTTTTCTTGATGCTTGCGTATCTTCCATACTCTCTTTATAAACTAGGAAGAGACTCGCTACGAAGCTTCAAAAAAACTTGGTATTGGTGTAATACAAAAATAACCATTTAATTATAATTACATCTGTTTTTCTTACGATCTCTTCTTTTTAGTAGAAGCTAATTTAGTATCTAATTGAATTTTTTAATTTTGACAAATAGATCTTTTGCTAGCTATTGCCGATGTAGAAGGAAACTACTTTGTCGTGAAGGCATATAACTACACAAACTTACTTTCGTGTTCTTTGCTCGATACGTGGACTCTTCCATGCGTAGTTGTTTTTACATACTTTTTCATGAAAGTAAAGTACAAGAAACTGCAATACGTATCTATCTTCATATGCCTTGTTGGTATGGGAGCATCAGTGTTCATCGATAATTACGGCAAGCAAGGATATAGAGGGCAAGATCCGCTGAAAGGCGACTTGTTCATGATTTTGGGAGCAACCTGTTATGCAGTTTCCAACATAATGCTTGAGTACATAGTCAGAAAAAGACCAATTTACGAAGCTTTGGGATACCTCGGGCTATTAGGCACTATCGTCAACGGTGTTCAACTACTTGCACTTGAACTGAACGAGATTAAAAACACCACATGGACTGGACAAGTTGTTGGGTACAATCTAGGTTTTGTTGCATTTATGTTGCTCCTATATTCGCTAACACCTGTTTTATTCCGTATGAGTTCAGCAACATTCTATAACCTTTCCCTACTAACATCAGATATTTATATTCTGTTAGTTGGAATATTTGTCTTTGACTATGATGTAAGTCTTAACCCTTAATCTATATCCTATTTATGCTTTTAACAGATACTTAAAATCGTGAAATATGAGAGATTAGCTACATGCTAAATTACTAGAGGTTATAGCATTCATTTTTTCAATTTTTCTACTTATTAGGTTACACCATTCTACACTATTGCCTATGTCCTCGTAATTTCAGGTTTGGTTATTTTCAACATTTCACCCAGCTTGGCTTCAGACTCGATACTTAAGCTTAAAGGCTTCAACTAGACTAGACAATAATTTTTATTTATTTGAATATTTATTTTCATTTTTTTTAAAACAAATTATGTTCATATGTGCTCTAGCTTTTTTAGTTTAATACATATGACAAGCTTGGCTCAGGGCCTTTTAATTAAAAATCAATAACTTATATTTATGTTGAAGAACAATTTGAAATTAGCAAACAAAATTCTAAAAGATATACATATTTTTTTACGTGTCATTAGAGAGCTAAAAAAAAAGATATTAATCGGAAAAAAGTCGTATTAAATTAGTTGAAGGGTCATTATCCAACCAAGTTTCGCGAATACAAATATAAAATATAGAGAACTATAACAATTTGCCAATTGAATACAATAGTCAAATAGAAAGCATTCATTTAAAATATACAACGAGCCATCGTG